>RJWH01005118.1:0-85158 GCA_004363575.1 Solenodon paradoxus | reverse complement strand
CGATATTAGTTCTGCCATCAGTCTCTTATCTGTTTCCCTCTCCCTCAGACCCGAGGAAATGTGTTCTGGGGGACACAGTTCTCCCAGAGTAGAGGGACCAGGCTGGTAACTGGGTGGGCAGTGGGGGTGGGGGGTGGGGGGGGCGGTGTGGTAGGGTGAATGGACAGCATAAAAATGCAGGCCCGGTTATCCATAAATAAAACCGCTTATGAGATTGGGGGTCAGGGCGCTGGATAGTTGGGGCCTTCCTCAGGCGGTCCAGTCTCTGGGTTTCCTTTCCGCACCTTGCTGCCCTGGGAATGGTAACAGCAGACGCTAGGCAACTGCCACCGCGCAGGGACTTGGAAACGGCAACGCCCCCTAGCGGAGCCGAGTTGCCAGTCGGCTCTTCCACTCCCTCCATCCCACCAACAGCCAATTCATACCTTGCTCTCTCCTGGCTCGCGCCCAAGAGACATTTCTCGGAGGTTAAACGCGACCTAAAGAACTTTTCTGTCTTTTTGCTGAGCCCAGTCACACTCCCACCACGGCCGGGGCCTGCAGGTGATTTCTGGCTCCCAGGCTCCCTTCCCTCCTCATTATCCCCCTTCGGGTCAGCCCAGATTCCGACAGATCGGAACTCCGCGGTCCGACAGCCGCCTCCCGGCATAACTCCGGTAACCTGAGGAGGTCAGACCCGCGTGAGCTGCTGCTGCGGAGCGTAGAACACCGGTAGCGGGAGGGAAGTGGGGTCCGAGTCTCAGGAAAACATGTCTTCCGCTGTTCCCATGAGTAGACACTTGTTCCGAGTCCGGCCGGGGACTGGGAGCCAGACTCGCTGCCTGCGCCCCGGACGGCTCCGGGTTCTGGGCTGCACGGCGGGAGCCCAGCCGCCCGCAGTTCAAGTTTGTTTTTGCTTTGCTGAAGACTGGGAGCTACTGTCTTTTTACTCAAAGCGCTGGCACGTCCCCGCGCTCATTCTTCAGACTGAAATCAAGGAAGGCGAGCTTGGATCTGGGAAAGGGGACGTGGGGGGAGGAGTAGGCAGAAGCCAAGAAGGTGGAGGAGGGAGGTGAGGCCGTACAACAGCGGGTTCAAAGCGTTTTACCCGCTGCCAGCGCCGGGGCGGCTCGGAGGTGGCCGCTCCTCAGCGGCGCGGAGCCCCAGGCCGTGAGCTGCGAGAGGAGCTGCGATCCCCGCTTGGGAGCGGGCGGTGGAATTGTGAAGACACTCGATCTGAGTGAGCTCCGGGCACAGCCTTTGCAGCCTCGAGATTCTGGAAACACAGTGGAAAATAGCACCGCGGCGCTCCCAGCAGCTCCCCGAGAAAGCAAAAGGTCCGGGGAGGTGGGGCTGGAGGCCAAGTAGGGGAAGCGAGGGGGAACTCTCCTTTCCCGGGTGCTGATCCGGCCTCACAAAAGCCTCTTAAATCTGCTTGTTATCATACCAAAGGCCTCGGCCGGCTCAAAGAAGCCCCTTTTTCTGGGTTTGACCAACTTCGCCGGCAACTGTCTCGCAATCCTGAGAACAAACACAGCCCTACAATGGCTGGCGTTTTCTCAGAATGCAAATGTTGTGGGTTCCGCAAAGCTGGGTGTCTGTTACCCAGCCTAATGCCCTCATTGTGGAACTCGCGTGCAGTCCCCTAGATTGACATAGGCGTCACGTGACGGATTAGGTCTCTAGGAAAGTTTTCAAAGCGACGACAATGACAATGGGGGGCTCAGCCTTATCTGATATCTCCTGCAGTTTAGCGGGAAAGAAAATCAGCATATATTCTCATATGTAATAGGATTATCTTTTCCGTTTCAAGTCTATACAGCATGTAATTTATTTTTAATTAGGATTATATCTACCAGGAAAGAGAATCAGACTTCCCTGCAAAGTGTAATTCCAAGGATGGATGGGGAGAAGGGCTATTTTTTTAACTTTTAACTTAAAAAAAAAAAGGAAAATTCCAGGGTCTATAGTTTTTACCACAGGTTCACTCACACTCACTCCATTGGATAACCTTCCAGGGAAATTTGCAGGAAGTGCTCAATCAAGCAAAGAACAGAAGCAGCTCCCCAGGGGCATCCAATTCATTCTTTTAATGAAAATACGTTTCATAGAAATCCCTCAGAGTTCCTAAATTGGTGTTTACTTTCTAGAAATGCAGCCAAATTCTTTTCTACTCTCCTCTCTCTCTCTCTCTCTCTCTCTCTCTCTCTCTCTCTCTCTCTCTCTTTCTCCTCTTAAAAGTCACCCCTGCCCCCCTTAATTAACTGTCAATACTTGCGTGGTGACTTTTAAATTGTACTATCAGACCACAGAGCATCATCCTCCATAGCCCTAATTCAAACTCCACAGTCAGACAATGAGACAGTTTGGGAGTGAAGGTAACTCATTTAAGCATTGATTTTGGATTGATCACAGTGCCAGATGCTCAGAAACCTTGGACCATTTCCAGTACTTGGGCCACTGATTCTTTTGTGTGTTCTGTGTGTCAGGATGCTCTGGGATAACCACTTTATCTGATAAGAAATAGAACTTGACTGCTAACTGCAGGTTCTAGGACCATCCTGCTGACTTCAAATCTGAACATTATCACTAATTTGCTGGGTGACCCTGGGCAAATTACTTGATCTCTCTGTATTTTAGTTCCCTCATCTGCAAAACGGGAGTAATCAAAGTAACTTGGAAGGTTGTCTTGAGGGCTGTAAGATAATATAATACCTGGTGCTGAGGATGTCCTGAACACACGTTAGCTATCATTTTCTTTTAAAGCAGAGGGAAGAAACATCAGAGCCCATGTAATCTAAACCTTCTATTTTATAGGTGAAGGATTTATTCAGAAAGAAGAAAACACACTTCCATTTCTTGTCTGCTTGTTTGCTTTGTTACAATTGTACTTCTAATCCATTTTTCTTCTTATTTTGGAAATAATATTAGATATAGTGGTATTATATAAGTCCAAAGGAAGGGAAAAGTGGATATGTGAGGGTTCAAGCAATTTTCATGCCCTTATGTCATTTCATAATCTTTTGGTTCTTTACTCTCTGATTAAGATCAGATGATATGGGAGGGAATTTTCTATTGACTCTTTCGTCACCTATTTCCACAAAAGTCATGTATCATGACTGAAACTCTCTACAGATACAAATATTTAATGGATCGCAAGCCATAATTCTAGGGAAACAGGAGTATTCCAAAATCTTGTTGGTCCTAGGATGTCTGGGAGCACCAGGTGACCATCTGTGCAAATGTAGAGCTAATATGTGAAAGTTGTTCTGCTCTGCTCTTCTCCTCTCTATTAGTCTGCTGGAGATGCCATCACATACTACTGAAGATGGTATGGTATAGTATGAAGCAACAAAATTTAGCTTTTCACAATTCTGAAGCCTGGGCATTCAAGATCAAGGTGCTGGCAGGATGGTTTTCTCCTGAGGCCTCTCTCCTTGGCTTGTAAAAGGCCACCTTCTTGTTGTGTCATCACAGGGCCTCTTTTCCTTTGTGTACCAGATACCCTGGTATCTCCTCCTTTTCTTAAAGGGACACTAACCTTATTGATTAGACCCCCACGCTTAGGACTTCATTTAATCTTAATTACCTCTTCCAAGGCTCTCTCTCCAAATATACTCTGTGGTATGAGAGGTTATGAATTTTGAGGTAACTCAAGTTAGTCCACAGACTCTCAACAAACACTATTGCAAAATTACTAAGTGTTAGATTCTGTGGTTAGGTACTGTGGGAACAGAGAGGAAAAAACCAGGGGATCCATACTGATATAAATAAATTATTGAATAAACGAATACTTAATTGGGAGAGAAGAGACAAGTCTCCCATGAAGACAAAAACCAAACAATTTCTGTAGATACTTTCCTTTCTTGGAGGGTAGCATAACTCCCCACTCTTCCTGTATGGATGGTGCATAGGGACTCTCTTCCAAATAGGAAAGGGGGGTGGGGGGGGCGACAGAAATTTTCATGGATAAACCCGACAAAAACGACCTCTGCTACATGATTAAGGTCAACATTTGCAGTGATAAGTCATGTGGGTACTACGTGTCTTTGATAAGATGTGATGAAAATGGCACTTAACCTCAAGAACATATTACCCCAGTCTAATCATGAGACAAACATCAGACAAACTCAAGTTGAAGGACATTGTACAAAATACATGACCAGCATTTCCCAAAACTGTCAAGATCAAGCAGAAACAAGGAATGTCTGAGAAACTGTCACACATAAGAGGAGCCTTAGGAGACATGATGACTAAGTGCCATGTGTTACCCTGGAAAAAAATGATATTAGGAGAAAACCAAGGAAATCTGAGTGAAGGATGGACTTTAAGAATGTTACAATGTATCACTATTGTTCATTCCATGTAATCACTGCACCCTACTAATATGAGATGTTAATAACAGGAGAAACTGGATATAGAATGTATGGGCACTCTGTACTGTCTTTACAAATTTTTCCCTGCATATCTAAACTGTTCTAAAATGAAAAATTTACATATGAAAGAAGAACAAAAGGGATCACCCACTCTGTCAGCCAGCCCAGAGGAAGAAGGAGACCACAATCAGTGTGAGGAGAGCTGTGATGAGGGCCCACACTGCTGCTGATTAGACGTGGCTGGCCATGGAATACTTGGACACATGTTACCAGCCAAGAGTAGTGGGTCCGTTGTGTACTGCAAACCCAGCGGAAGGAGGACGCTGAACTGGGGAGTGAGAGAGCTCACTTTCTGGAAAGGTGACATTGGAGCTGGATTTTGAAGGATTGAGTGGATATTAGCTGGAGGGAGGAGAGAGATGAGTAAGGTATTTCTTGCTGAAGCATCAGTAAGCTTAGTGGCACCAAGTTCCCAGGACTGGGCTCTAGAATGTCATGACAGGGGAGTGGATGGGGCTGAGAGGCAAAGCAAACTCTGGTGCACAGCGGGGTCATAGATTATGTTAGGGAGTTCCGCTTTTATCCTTAAGGCAATGGGCAGTTGTGGAAGGGTGTCAACCTGAAATCAATAGGCTTACCAGGGAGCATGAAAGAGGGGTAGGGAAGGAAAGTGGAGCAAACATCCTAAGCTGGGGGAACCCTGATTTGAGACAGAGCTGAAGGACAACTATCTGAAGTGGCTGGTTAGGGAATAGTGACAAGCTCGTGAGTGGTCCTAGCAACTCCCAAGAGACTCAGAACAGAGAGGCACTGGTTGTCTGTGGTTTTGCCAGAGGGCTGTGTCCTGAGGTGTCTGTCTTGCCTTCTCCAGCCAGAGGTTATCAGAGCAAGCAGTGCAGAGAAGCTGCCTGATGTTGCTCCAGCTGTCACGTGTCCTCAGCAAATCAGTTCCTCTGGGAACCTCCTCTAGGATAGCTTCTCCCAAGGAGAATGCAGGTGGAGCAGTGGGAGGGGATTTTTTTTTTTTTTTAAATTCAAAAAGCTGTCTTCCCTGGGGTCAGCCAGGAGCAAGTCCTGAGTCAGTCTGTATCTCTCCACGTGAACAATGATGAGCCTGAGGGTGGGTGTTCCACAGCTGGCCCCAGGCTGGGGGTGTGGACAAAAAGCTCAATTCCTTTATCTCCAGGATTCACTGGAGTGGGGAAGAGTCATTAGGATTTTCCTTGGAGCCTTTAGTTTGGAAAGTGTGGGATATAGGGTGCAGCCTGGGCTCCTAAGACCTTGTGTGTGGTTCCTGGGCACTTAGGGCAGAATTAAGACTGATTACAGAGTTCACTGTGGGGGAAAAAAAAAAAAAAAAAAAAGATTGTAGATAACATAAGGAACCCTCAGTGAGGAGCAAAAGAATCAGCTGTCTCCCATCAAACCATGCACGAGTTCTATAGCCAGATACATTGGATGGATAGATTGATTTCTTAGCTTAAAACATGTTGCTGCAAATTCAGAATTTTGTTATTAATAAATCCCACATGATTCAAAGAAATTAAAGCAAGATAAACTGGAGCAATTAGGGCAGAGAGGATTTTAATCATTGATTAGTCTTTTTTTTTTTTTTTTTCCATCCCTTAAAGTTATTGTTTTCTAAGTGCTGGAGTCTTTTGATTCAGACTTTCCTTTGCATCTGATGGCTCAAACTCTCCCACTCCAAGTGGGTCACAATCCTCTTTTGAAATGGAAATGAAGTCTGCATGGCAGCCTCACCCTCAGAGCCCTAGGACCAGGCCCAGTAAGGGCATGCTGGAGCCTGGTGTTATAAATTTCTCCGTAGATCTGAGAGCAGTTTTAGGCCATTGATCTCATGTCACCCAGAATAGAGATGGAGTGACAGCTGATAAACTGCATGGTGACAGGCTGTGGCCTTGGGGGGGAAAAAAAAGTCAAGATGCGGGAAAAAAATAAAAAATTGAGCTGATGGATTAGTTATTGGCCTCCCAATTCCCCTCACCCTGGATGCTTTCCGAACACTTTGGAAGCATTTATTTTCAGGTAATTTTACAGTTGTCTTTTTGTCCTTCAGAGATGCTCTGATCTGTGAAACCTCTCAGGGAATTTAGATGAAATCATTCCTCTGCGCCATCACATAGCCCCCCGAAGGAAGTCCCTGTGTCCTGCTCTTGGGTCTAAGCCCTCAGGACGTTTTTATCTGCCTGGGAAAGGACCTGTGGACACAAATAATCATCGGCATTAATGCTAATTCTGGGGCTTTAGAGGCACTATCCAGATTGTAGTCACACACTGCTCGCTTTAATAGGGGCAAATGGAGAAGGAGGTGTATTGGTGGGAGTGGGAATAAATGGACTATGTGGCCAATATTTAAATGAGAATTTTTTCCTGCCATGGGACAATCAAGCTCTCTGCGTCTGTTCCTGATTCCAGCTCCTCTGCCAAAGGGCAGTGTGAATCAGATGTTAGTCCACTTTGAGTAGGTGTGGTGAGAGGGCCAGAGAGATTAGGGGAGAGAGAGATTAGGGGAGTGTGGCAGATCATTTGTGTTCAGGGATGAATGAAGTTTGAATTCTTGCTGCCCTGGCTTTGCGCTCCCGCTTTGGTGTCCACTGTGGGAACCTGAGGTGGGGAAGAATGGGCTGCTCCATGCATTGAACTGAAAGCCCTCTCGAGTGTGGACAGCCATTGGGAGGGCATCAATCTTGCTTTGCTTTGCCTGGGGAGCCATGTATAGAGGCCATCATCTCAGGGGACTGAGAAGAAGGTTAGATGGAAGGATCAGAGCTCCCATAGAGAAAAATAATGTGACAAGCTGTCAGAACACGGAGACTGGGTGACTCCTGTTCCCTCAGTGGCTGGGGGCCCTGCCGGGCAGGTCCTGCATCCTTCAGAGCTGGGAGCTGGGAGGAGGGAACAATATAGGCTGTGTGATGGATTACACACCTTTCTATCAAACCCCAGTAGAGGCTTTGCTGGACTTCAGGAAAAGGAGGAGCAGAGTGGCTTTTTCTAGGAGTGGAATGTTGTGAGTACAATATTTTCGAGTGAGATTCTAGTGATAAAGAGTCATGACCTCTGTAGGGATTAGAAAGTCTGCATCTTGTGGTCAACAGTGGAGTAGGTCCCTAGGAGGAAACTCAGGGGGGGCAATAGCAAAATATAGCTTGTCCAAGTTTGAAGTAGAAGATCTTTAACTTAGGATAATTCTGAGTCAGGTTGGAACAGGATATACTTCAGTAATGAACAATTCCTAAATCTTAGCGACTTAAAACAGCAAGTGCATTTCTTGCATAATTTGCATGTCTATGACAGTTGGGGTGGACATGTGCTGTGTGTTATTCCTTACTTGGAACTGATGGAGTAGCCACCATCTGGAACCTTCTCTTTCTGTGACAGAAGGAAGAGGGAATGCAGCAAATAGTGCCCTGGTTCTTAACATTTCCACTCTGATATGACAGGCTTCACATTTGCTTACATTTCTCTGTCCTTTTCAAAGTCTTGGTAATGCAGTACAAAGCTCGTTCTTCCTGCTCAAGAGAAGGCAAGCTTGAGGGAATGGGTCAGGACAGCTGGACAGAACCTGTCGACAGGCTGAGTGCTGGGGCGTGTGCTGGTCTTGGGTGAACTAGTACTTTTATTTTGGCAGCAGGCCCATAGCAGTTGAAAGTAATGCTGGTCAAAGACATGCACCTCTACATTCAAGGAAGGTCAGAATAAATTAGAAGTGTCCTCATGTGACACATTCTTTAAAGTATAGGCTAAATTAAAGCTTCAGACTAATTAGTGAGGAAATTCCCCAGGAGTGAAAGATGGAGTATTGGTAATGGGATTACATGTCCTCTCACTTGTGCTTAGGGAAAACTTGCATAAAGCATCTTCATTAATCACAGTCCTAATGGCTTTTAATTTTACCACCATCACCTGACTACCAGGATCAAAAACATTTTACTAAGCAACTTTTCAGAGACTGCGACTATGCCATGTGGAGTGCTTTACAGTTTAGGTTAAACTGTCTTTTAGGAGCATATAACCATGTGGACGGAAGTACTCAGGGCAACTAAGTGAAGATTGAAAACAACAAGAGTATGAATATTGACACTTTGGGAAGCTGGGAGGATAAAGGATTTTTTGAAGAGCAATTCACAGAGAAGGAACTATGAACAATATTTAGGAATAACTGAGCCAGGAGATTGAGTTCATTATTGTGTCCCACCCTCAGAACTAGGCACTGGCATAGAAGATATCCCTTCTCAGATATCATGGTCAGAGGAGAAGACAGCCACGCCACTGCACAACTTCAGTGTGATATGATCAGTGATAAATGCCCAGGAGTGGAGATGTGTGTCTAGGAGCTCTGCAAGGGCAGGGCATGGTCTTCATCAACAGTTTCTTCTTTGTCAGGGCTTTTATCATCACTCCTTCTTCAGCTTCCACTCTCCTGACGCTAAACCCAGCTCACAGGTGATTCTAGTTTCTTCATAGATGAGCTCAGATTACATGTCAATTATCAAAATCTCATTCATGTATTTCATTGTATCTCTAGGAGAATGGGGCCTATTCCTAGTACACATATTGGGAAGATTGTTACTTATCATATATCCTTTTAAAACATCCTGCCTGGCTCTGACTGTGTTCTGTCCTCTGTAGGTATTCTGAGATTTAGAATACAGCCCTCTGATGATAATAATAGCAATAATATTTCGAATAATGGTTATGGGTACTGAGCACTTGATTTTGCCATGCGTTGTGTTAGTTCACATATTTCTCTCAGTAGCTCTGTAAAGTAGGTACTATTAGAAAATTTTTCAAAGAAACTGAACCTCTGAGAAATTAAATAATGTCTGCAAGAGGTCCCAACTGGTTAATGGTAAGGAACAATTTAAATCTAATTCTAATGTGCAAGCACCATGGGCTTTCTATTATATGGGGCTATATATACCCCAATTCCACCACCATCTTTGGTCTCAAGGGGATGTCTGCTCTTTCAGTTCCTCTGTCCTTTCCCTTAGAAGCCCCCCAAGGTTTTCAAGTGTGCAATCTTTTCTATCTGTATCCCTGACCCCTCTCCCGAACTCCATTCTATGACTTTTAGCTGGACATTTTATCTGGACACCTAGTTATCATTTCCCAGCCAGCAGGTAGGAAACAAAAATCCATCCCATCACTCCTCTTAACTGGCTTTTTTTCCCCCACTCTTATAGTTCTCTCTGTCAGTGGTCTCTTAGTTAAACAGGTAGGAATCCCGTTTACATTTTCAGTTTCCTCATTCCACTGTTAGTCTTTTTTTTTTTTTTTTTTTAGGGTGTGTTATGCTCTAAATGGCTTTCGCATTTACTTCTGATTTCCCAGTCTATGGCCCCCATCCTGGGTTGGGCCTCTCTCATTTTGGGCTTGGATGATTGAAATGGCTTCTGAAGAGAGCCTGCTGCTAGAGCACACAGCACCTTTGTGTACATTAGAAAAAGGCTCCATTTTCTCTGGATGATGCAGTCCTGTGCCAGAGCACATGGCCTGGCAAGCGCAGTACCGGCTGGGATCTGTTTCCATTGGCTCCTTCAGGCAGGAGAACTTAAGCAGTGAGCAACCTGCGCAACTGGGCATGGTGACCCCAGAAGTGAGTCCTCTCCTTGCCTCTGCTTCCCCGACTTCAAACAGTCTCATCTAAGGTGACTTCAAATTATTCATCAATTGGCATGGCATAAGCACTAATCAATCAGAATGAACCAGAACCTTAGCCTTAGAGGCAGGATCTACAGACTTCCTGCTGAGCCAGGCAGTGACTGTTTAATTGCTGAACTGTAGTAAGTTGAGGATCATTACAGAGGGGCTGGGGGTGGGCGTAGGGGAGGGTAGCAGGCTCTTGGGAGTTAATAGCTGTGGATTTTTACCAACAGGTATGGCCCTATTTCAGAATTGCTGTAACTGGCACAAACTTTGTGTATGTAGGCTGAATATTCACTCTGCTCATCTCATGCTGAGGAACTCTCCACAGGTGGAGTTCCAACTGCATTCATGAATGCTGGCTGTTATCACTAAGCTGTCACCAATTTCTGCTGACTAGGGCCTGGGGGCAAATGCTTCTTTTAGGAGAGACTTAAATTCAGGTGTGGTTATCGGAGCAACTTCCGGCTATTTGAAGACTTGCCTCCAGGGGGCGCTCAAGATATCCTCCTCTTTCTCAACCTTCTCAATCATTTCACAGGCTCCCTTTTCCCTCTCCTGCTGGGGGCCAATAGGAAGAATTCCACCCTTCAGGTGAAGCCCTAAAGGGACCCACAGAGACTTGCAAATAAACAGCTCCCCTAATGTGATAGGGGAGTACACAGATGTTAAGCTAGGCAGATGTTGAACACAGCTATCTGTCTGTCTACTCATCATCTATTTCTTTCATCTATATTATTAAGTTTTAAGTTGTTTTTTTTTTTCTTTTTATGACTACTCCCTGTTTCCAACAGTTAGGTCTTTGATATTTCCTTGACTGAGGTTTTAACTGGGACTAAAAGTAGTGGTTGAGTAGTCCCTCTGGGGAAGGAGAGCAAGGGGTGCCCTTCTGGGTGTGAAGGGTGGCGTATGGCCAGAGTCTTCCATCTGCTAGCATGAAACAAGAGCATGTGCCTTGGGGAGGAGGCCAGCCCTCTGAGGGGTGGTGCATGTGGAGTCTGACTTTCTGGGTTTCCCAGCCCCACCTGAAGGGAGCATATGGTGGCTCAGTGTACCTGATGTAACTCATTGATGGAGAGATCACTGAAGACACCCCCTGCTCCCTGCTCAGGGTATTTGCTCCAATCTTGGGAGAGAAGCCCCAACACTGACTGCAATAAATTTTTGGACTCATCAGAGTTGGAGTCAACAAAGAACATAAAGTGATGAATTGTTCTTTCACTCCTGTATTTGTAAGCAAAGTATTTTTTTTTCCACCTGCTTGAAAGTTTTCTCCAGGCTTCTCTCTTGCATCTCGAACTCTAATTTCTCTCCCTCTAACTCTCATTTCATCTCATATTTTATTGCTTCTTGCTTCTCCCATGTGGTTAATGTGATAATGTGGGTCTAGAAGTCTCTCTGTAAAGTTGAGCATAAGCCAGCAGTGACTCAAAGCAGAGGAATCAAGGCTCTTTGTGGGCCAGCTCTGCATAGTCAGTACAGGAGGGCCTTGACTTCACTCAGATCTCTTTTCATGCCTTCTCCCCTTGTCTGAGAGCTAAAACCCAAGGGCTAAAATCATCCTGTGGACTGGAGAAGGGGGCCAAGAAAGTCAGTTAGCCTGTCTCTATCTAGGCCATGAGTCTGAAGTACAACAAGGGCTTCTGAATAGCAAGTTGATTCCTTGATGCCTTCTCTTCATCAGATTAGTAATATAACCCTGAAGTTTTAGCTGGGCACATGACCATCTAGGATCAAGATGACATTTCTCAGCCTTCCCTATGACTAGATATGAATATGAGACTAAATTCTGGTAACAAAGGCAATTCTGGGATAAATGTAGAATGATCCTGGGTGATTTTGGGGAAATGGTCTAGATTGCTGGGGCCCTACTTGTTCTTTCTTTTTCTGTTTAGAGTAAGAGTTGACAAACGTCTTCTATAAAGGACCAGATAGCAAGTGGTTTCTGTTTAGTGGGCCAACTACCCAATATTGTTGTTGGACTTCGAAAGCAACAACAGACTGCACTTAAATGTGTATGTGGGTATGACTGTGTTCCAATAAGGCCTGATTTACCAATATAGGTAGAAGATGGGATTTAGTTTGTGGGCAATAATTGGCCTTCCCTGGTCTAGAATGCATATATAGTAGCTGGACTGAGAGCAGCCATCTTGGGCCATGAGGCGGAAGTCTTGAATTGAGGATGACAGAGAAATAAGGAAACTGAAGGAAGTTGAGTCATTGATTATCACAGAACCTGTGTCCTGTGAACCCTCTAGATTTAATTTACATGAGAGAAATAAAGTTCTATCTTGCTTAAGCTACTATCAGTTGCAAATGAGCCTTATCCTGACTAATACACCGTTCATCTGTGGTTAAGCCCAGCTCACCAGAGTAGGAGACTATTGAAGAATACAGGATCACAGCTCTAGCTAGGAATGAAGCATGAATTTCTTAGGAGTGCGTTCTGTGCTCTGTGTACCTCCAGAATTTTCTACCTGAATTGAGGCTACAAATAAAACTTTGAGATGAATCTTTCTGTGACCTTTGTGTGGTCAGGGGTACCCAGGAAAAGTCATCATAACTAACAGGATCTGCATTGGCAGGATGCAACATTCCATGCAGCAGGCTGTCTCTGCCAGCTGCACACGCTGGAATCCAGTGCTCTGACACATGCTAATGAGATTTACAAGGTGCAAATGTAAGTGCGCTGAGTTGTAGCACTTTTTTTTTTTTTTTTTTTTTTTTTTTTTTTTTTTTGTGGCTGTCAGATGGAAACTCTCCCTGGAATAAGTACTACTGGGAGAGTCTGTGGCACCCATTAGTAATTTTTCTAATAATTTAGTTTCTTGTGTCCCAAGAACTAAGTGTAGGATTTCTTGGGGAAAACACAAAAGCCAAGTTCATAGGATTTGGGAGTCTCATGAAAACTGAAAGAATGACAGGGTTCTGGAAAATGAAAGAGCTATGGATAAACACTGCAACTTGACTCTGATTCCAAAAATGTTTCCTACTCCACAGCTTCTGGAAAACTATAGTAGATCCCTTGCCAGGGGACTCGTTAATTCTTCCTGTGCTGAAAACAGGGCTGTAGTTGGTTCTGGGTGTGGATTCCTGCTTTACGGGTGAAAAGACAGCTGAGTGGTGATGTGTTCACACTGTCCATGCATTTCAGTGTGTGCTCGCCTTCATACCTTCACTCCTGCCTGTACCTTTCCTTCAAAACAAGGAAATAAAAAAACAGCCTTGACAGTTTTTTCCTGGAATAGACAAATCATCAACTCAGGCAGAATTCCATGTGAAGAGGGAGAAAAATCCACTTTCAATGTAAAATCACGAGGATCAACACTTTCTGTCATTTGTTTTAACTGTTGCTTTTGACCAAAATTAGGTAGGGAGAAAATAATAAAACAGCCCCTTCTCAAAGTGGTGGCATGGGAAGACAGGAGGCTGGGAAGGTGTGCAGGTACATATGGTATTTTAGAAGATCTGCACCTGCTTTTCTCAGACCAGCTGGCCGACTATTCAAAGAAAAGCTCTGTCCTTTTTGGAACCACATAGAATTGGAAGCATCTGCTGAGGGGTTGATAGGCGCTTTCTGGGATCGATTGCATGAAGACTGTGCCAACCATCATTTTAGAAATTTGAACAGAATTCGAACAGATACTCTGCTTTAAAGAGTGGTTTTGAGGCTTTGACACCGGAAGTTTGGCATGTGCCTGAGAAATGGCAGAAGTGGCACATATCTGCTAGGCACATAAAATTGTCATTTCTGTACTAAGTTATATAACCAGGTTCCTGGTGCTGCTTGAGAAGTAGAGACAAGGAAATATTGTCAGACCCTCTGAAGAGCAGAAACATCAGCCAACAACTGGGAGGTGGCCTGTGCAGGTCCCTAAGTTAGGGTCTGGTCCCCTTGGGCCTCTGGGTCCAGTATCCAGAGAATTCATATATTGCACCATGCATCCTGGTGACTTGCTTCTCACTGCTTGGCCATCCTGGTACCAATTTGATTTTGGTTCTTGGAGTGTAACCTCTTGAAGACGGTTACTGACATTTAATGGAAAGCATGCAAAAAGAATGATATATTTGGGCCAATTCGATAGTTACCCTAAAAAGCTTTGCCTGGGCATTATTCCTGAGAAACTACATTTAGTTTCTCACAGAGCACACAAATCTAAAGGCTACAAACAGCCAACTCTGCTATTTAAAACCATCCAGGACTCTCGCTGTGCCTTTTGTTGAGTGCAATTGCATTATCTAATGAACAATCAATGTTCAGCAGACACCTGAGGGTCTAAATACTAATCCTGAACTAAATTTACTGATTTGTTCTCTGTTTCTAATCTTTACCAATGAGCTCATTCTTCTAACAGTGTACCCTTTTTTTGGCCCTGACCTTCAGCCTGGAAGACCTGTGGCCCTGGAACCACAGATGTTACAGTTGAGGAGCACTGGATATGCAAACTATTAGACCTGTGGCTGTAATCTATTACCTTGGGCTCCTTTATTTTTTTCTCATTTATTCACTCATTTGACAAAGATGTTTTTACCCTTTTGCAAGTGCGGAGGCTGAGAACTGATTTTGATTCAGTTTCTGCCTCAGGAGTTTGTATTCTTGTAGGGCCCAGGGTGTGGTCTTAACTCACCCTGACAAAAGGTCTTCTCTTTCTGCTCTCTTGTTGGAATGGACTTCATCATTATTTCTCAAAGCCTGTAGATTCAGGGTCAAGGCCCAACTCTCCTGGGTATGAAATGTTTCTCCATGTGTTTAGAGATGTTTTACTGCCTGGTTATGGCCACATCTAGTGGGATGCAGAGAGAGTCTTTCGTCTCTTTGTCTAGTAAAAGTCCCACCTGTGCTATCAGAGCACCTGGAGAAAAAGGAGCATATTCTATTCATCTTTGATGTCTCAACTTCTGATACAAAGCCGAGAAGGTGATAGAAACTTTCAGAATGAATCGAGTGTGAGTGGATCTGTTCAAAGTGTTAAGTCTTACTCCAGGGTCACTGGGCCATCTTCTTAGATGAAGGGAGGCTTTATTGCTCCAGTGCATTGTTCAGCTTCTGCAGTGGAGACAGGAAGGCGCCACTGTCAGCTCCCCATCAACGTAGCCAAACGATGTGAATAAACCTATCGCCTAGCAGAGCTTTACCCTCTCTTCTGCAGAAAGCTGTAGATGAGCCATGGATGCTTACTGGGGATGGGAGTTGGCAAGAAAAAGCCACACTGAGAGATGGAGCAAAAGTTTTGGGACCAATGTGATTGCTGATGTGGAGTCTTTTTACATCTCTCCCCCTGGAACTGGGTCTTCATTTGTTTAACAAATAGCATGTGAGGTTCTGTTCTTGTTATGGGAGACAGAGTAACAAAGAAAACATGCACAATCCCTTGTCTTCATGGAGTATTTCATAGAGCATTCATGGAGGGTATGTGATCAATAAAAGAAATACTGGGTGTGCCCTGGTGGCCTAGTGGTCGAGGACACCCTCAAGCAGTCCTGTATTCACCCCCAAGGTCCTGGGTTCAATATCGGGCAAGTGGGGTGGGGGACAACCGATGTGAACAACAAAATAAAAATAAATAAAGCTCTTTTATTCTCCTTTCTCTTTCTGCCTCCTGCCTACTCGTCTTCATTTCTGCCTGCACCTTTCCTTAAAAAAATAAAGAATAAGTCTTCTCATATTGGTACCCCAGTTCTTTTACAAAAAAACAAAAAAACAAAACAAAAAAAAGAAAAACAGACTCTGGTAGAAAGTGACAAGTGGTATGGGGACGGATAAGGTGGGGACAGGAGAAGGGAGTGCTGGGCTGGGGAGAATTTTAAATAAAAGGGCAGGGAGGTATAATTGAAAAGGTAAGAGTTGAGGAAAAGATATGCAGCTGGTGAGGGAAAGAGGGAGAAGGAATCATAAAGTGGGCTGCAGCTGATACACTCAAGGAACAGAAAGAGACCAGGGTGACTGAAGTTCTGGAGGAACCAAACATCACCTGTGGGTATGTCCTTTCACTGGCTGACCGGTTTTCCTGACTGGTTTGGAAGCCTATTACACAGGCAAGTCACAGGAATTCCATATCAAAATACGCCTAAAGAGAAAAGAAATAGTGGTTGCTGGTTGAATGCTGGCACAGAATGCTGAGATTTCTGCAGTGGGAGTCAGGCTATCAGGCGCCGGGGTTCAGGCCTGGCACCCATATCCCAGGGGATTTAATGAAGTTTCCTTTGACAAAGAGGAGGGTGGAAAGCAGGAAGAGCTAGAATGGAGGGAACAGCGTCTGCAGCGACGCCAGGACTCACAGGCAGGAAGCAGCAGGGAGTACGCGGTCACTGACACCAGCGAGCTGAGTGCGAAGTCCACCTAGCAGAGCCCTGAACTTTGGTTGAGGGGATGTCAGTTCATGGTGACCCAGGCAAGAGAAGGGGATCGTATACGCTCACATTCATTCTCTTTTCTCCTCCTAGTATTTCCTACCAGCGGACTTCACCTGGAAAACGGAGGGCAAGAAACTGGTGGGTGTAGTCCAGAGAGGTCACATTTCTGGACTGCAGAGTAGGAGCAGGATGGAGAGGCCATCTGAGGAGTGACTGGTAGACATCCGATGTGGATATTATGGGCTGGAGGGAAGAGCGGGGATGAGATGGAATAGAAAGGAGACTGAGAAACCATGCTCTTTGCCTAAACTAGGTGGCCTTGCAGCTGGGAAGGGGGTCTAGGATGCTCCCCTTGGAGAGAGACCAGTCACTGTCAGCTGTTCACCCAGGGTCCCCAAGTGTTGCATCTGGAGTACTGATCGTCTTCTCAGTTGCACTGTGTATGCGCCTCTGTACATCATCTATGAATGCACCAGCGTGCTTGCGTGTTCCTGCAGATGGGAGGTGGAGGACTTAAACCTTTATTAAGAAATTAAATTTAGTTTCTAAAATATTTATTTATTTTATTAGGGTGGTCATTTTGGTTGTCCACCCCGCCCCCACCAGGCCTGGGTCTTGAACTTGGGTCCCTGGGACATATGTAGACTACATCTGGTGGCCTTATTCACTAGGCCACCAGGGTTTGCCTTAAGGTGAGTAACATGACGATTTGATATACATAGTGAAATGATTGCATTGAAGTCAATTAACTTATCACGTCCCACAGCTGCCTTGTGGGGGCGGGGAGAGAGAGAGAGAGAACCTGAAATCCACTGTTAGCAAATCTCCAGTAGTCAATATTGTATTATTAATTACAGTCATCATGCTATACATTGGATGTTTAGACTTAATCAAGGGGTGATCCTGGCATGAAGGCAGAGAGTCTTATCCGTGGCCAAAGTGGGACCAGACGGAGCCATTTGGAGGATGGTGGGCCATTCTTCTGTCTCAGTTCTGTGATATGACTGTGAACATTTCTGAGCAGGACTGCGATCCTCAGAGCTGCAGCAGCTGGAGGGTTTAGAGTTCCCTACAAACTGTCAATGGCATTAGGAATTGGGTAGTGCCTCAATATCTGTTAATTTGTTTTCTTTGGTTACAGAGCTGACTTTGAAATTGTCGATATGGTTGACTGGGAATCTTTCACACTTCATTACACTTCAGATGGAGCCCCAGATCCTGACTGTGGCCTGCCGGGTGATGTGGAACCCGTCCTGCCTGCTGTGACGTGCTCATCTCGTGGCGTTCTCCTCCTGTGTCTGGCATCCTAGCCACCCTGAAACCTGATAAGGGCCCTCCAAGGGCCATGTTCCTTTCTACCCCTTGGCCTGATTCCCCCCTAAAGACACTTGGTTTCTTAATTTCTACTGAATTTGAAGCTACTTCTTTATGGAAGCCCTCCCTGATATTCCAGACAGAGTTGGATTTTTTTTTTTATCTGCTTTCATAGCCTGTTTCCCGTCTAACATGTCCCATGATTTTCATTAACTCATCGATTGAATAATTAATTGTTGAATGTCTGCTCTAGCCCCCTTTTGACTATAAGCTCTGATTTTCTGGGATTCACTACTTGCACATAAAAGCCACTCTAAATATTGGAGGGAAATTATTGACTAAAAGCTAAAAATGAGTTTGGAGTGGGTGTACACACACTTCACAAAAAGAAATAAGAAGCAGCGTAGATTGGAAAGGACTTGCCTGCCCACCCTCCCCACCCCAGCCTTGGTGCTGGGAGGGAATGAGCTGCTGTGGGGCCCAGCATCGAGAGCAGTGGTGAGTGGAGTAGACACAGCATAGTTGACCAATCAATTCGCCAGACACCTGTGGACGGTGAAGAAAAGCCATTGTTAGATGTCTCAACACTGATCTCCTGCTCTTTAGTAAAGGAAAATCCAGTCAGGCAATATTAACTGAAGAAAGCTTTTAAAAATGTGAGAATAATAAACTGCCCACACTGCTAACTGATTTGCAAAGGTCCTGGCTTCAGGCCTGAAGTGATAGCAGGTTCAGGCCATCAGAAATTATTTTAACTGGTGTCCTGACATCAGGGGATTCAAGAGCCAGCACAACCCAGTGGCCTATTTATAACACATTTGAGCTCTCTAGTCCATCAGAGCCACAAACATATCAAGGCATCGATACACTGTTAGTAGAATTCACCAGCCCCAAATTACGAAGTCGTCAGAAGCAGAGAATAAAAAGGCAGGATGGAAGTCTAAATTTTTATTTCATGATGGCAGATTTATCTTTGTGGGATGGGCTGGTCTCTGTGGAATGGTTCACATTATAAAGTTGGGCCTGACAGACTCTAAAAAGTAAAACCTGGCCCCAAAGGAGGATAGACTGAAAGTTTATGAGGAGCTCAGAGAAATGATTTAGGGGGCCCATGAGAATGACAAGAGACAAGTGAAGCAGGGGGACAAGTGAGGTCAGGAGAGGGAGCAGGAGAGTGAGGCTGATGGGAAAGGAGGCAGGTAGACAGACGATGTAACTGACTGAGAGGCACCTCACCATTGCAAACTCTTGTTTACTCATTCATTCGTTCGTTCATTTATTCATTCATTCACATTTCTCCTTCCCTCCTACTTCTATTATTTTTTTAAACCTTTCTGTTGGGGTATGAGTGACATACTAAAAGCTGTAAATATTTAATGTATACAACTTGATGTGTTCAGAAATGAGAATAGCCAGGAAACTGTCTCTGCCACAATCTTTACCATAATCAAACATCATCTCCAAAAGTTTCCTTTCATCTCCCTTTGTTGTTGTTTTGTTGGTTCCTTTTGTGGTAAGAGCATTTTACTTATTTATTTATTTACTTATTTGTTGAAAAGGTAGAGGCAGGAATGAAGGCGCGCAGGCAGGCAGGAAGAGAGAGGAGCAAGAAGCACTTATTTATTTATTTATTTGCTCATCTTGGTTGTCTCCTGACCTGGGACAGCACGCAAATCTGAGACCTTGGGATGTATGTGAACTGTGCTGAACTTCTACTCCTCCAGGGTGTTGGTAAGAGCATTTAACGTAAGATCTATTTCTTAGTAAAAGTTTTGAGTACACTATATCGTTAATCATGGGCCCTATGCGGTATTGTAAGCTCCAGATCGTATTTATTTCCATAACTGAAACTTGGACCCCCTTTGACCCATTGCTTGTACCCCTTGTTCCCTGGAAACCACCATTCTACTCTCTGCTTCTCTGTGTTTGACAAGCAAATTTTAAAGTTTTTATTTCAAGTTTTGAGTTCACGTTTCTAATCATGATCATGTTATTCCTTTCAGGTTATGCTAACCAGCGAAAGAGCTGAGCTCCTAAGAATTTAGATCCTCTACTCACTGTGCTGATGCTTGGGACAACTCCAGTCTCTGCTCATTTTCTCTTATAGGTCAGTTTTTCCCCAACAGAAATTTAATAATCGTTGGTACAGCTATTATGTATACAACTATATATACACATATACATATAATGTTTTATATATACAATAGATGAAAAGATAACATACATACCATAAGCATAATTTTAGTATTATAATAAAACATAATTCAATATATAAAAATATGTAATAGAATAATTGAAATATCTAATGGAATATAAAAAAGTGATTCTTATTTATTCCAGATAGTATGGTGAAAGGCAATTCTAGTAAATTTCAGAAATTTGTCTCAAGCCTAAAACCTACATCAGTTGGCAAGTCATTGACTATATGTATGACCTGAGGAAGTGGTACAAGAGATTTCTACTCCAAAATTCAAACTCTATAGCCTGTCATTTAATCATGAAATAGTATTTTTTTTTGTCTCGTCTTTTTTTTTAAAGGAGAGAAATGTGCAGACAGGAATGAACCTGAGTAGGTAAGCAGGCAGGAAGAGAGAGGAGGAAGAATCATTTTGTTTATTTTTATTTAGTTGTTTACCTTGGTTGTATCCTCTGGGCTCAGGATACAAACCGGGGTCCTTGGGATGTATGGGGACTGCGCAATTCATACATTAGGCTGACCTAGTCACTGGTCTACTGAGATGCTCCTCTTCTCAAATCTTAGGGATTGTTAGTAAAATCCAAATATCATGGAGGTGATTCAAAGCTTTAGTTTTTATCAGGTAACTGTCGTTATCAGACGTTCCTAGAGTCAATATTCTACAGTTTCCCACTTCCCACTCTGTTCTACATACTTTCCATTTTTCATTTCCCGTTTCAAGCCTGGCAATTCATATGCTTCTTATTTCTCACATCACGTTTTAATCATCTCACAGCAGTATAATCCAGTTTACCACACTCCCAGTCAATGTTCCGTGCTGTCAACTCTTTTACATAAATTGAAAATCCCAACTTATAGTTTTATAATACTTTTGTTTTCTTTCAGGGAATTTCTGAGAAGCAACTAAAGGAGTATTTTATGTTCCCCCACTTATCTGTCAATTCTGGTGCTCTTTATTCCTTCTGTAGATTCAAGTGTCCACGTGGTGTAATTTCTCAAGTCTGAGGAACAGTTCTAGCATGTGTGTGTGTGCACTTGTGATGCTCACAAATTCTCTCAGCTTTGTTTTATCTGAAGATGTACTTCTTCACTTTTTAATTTTATTTATTTTTTGTTAGAGAGGAAGGAAAGAGGGCAGGAGTGAAGGCAGGAAGGCAGCTGGTGGCAGGGAAGAAGAGAGAGGAGGAAAAAGCATTTATTTAGTTGTCCATTTTATTTGTTCCTCCAGGTCCAGACCTCGAACCCAGGTCCCTGGGCTATATGTGGATTGTCTCCCAGGAAAAGGCTTAACACCGAATCACCAGGACCTGCCTTCTTTGCTTTTGAAGGATATTTTTGCTGGAAACAAATTTTTGAGTTGATTATTTTGCTTTTCAGTGTTTTAAAGATAGGAAGCCATTAACTTCTGGCCTGCATTCTTCTTTTTTCTTCTCCTCATCTCTCCTCTCTTTTTCTTTTTCTGCTGCTAACTCAGTCCTCATTTGCATCATTGTTTTCCTGTTTTTGAGGTCTTTTCACCCCTTTGGCTATTTTCAGAATTTCTCTATCAGTGATTTTCAATAGTTTGACTGTAAGTATATAGGTGTGTTATTCTTTGTATTTATCTTGCTTATAAATTCACTGAACTTCTTGGATTTATAAGCTGAAAATTTTGCTCAAATGGAGGAAGTTTCTAGCAATTTTTTCTGAGAATTTGGATTCTGGTTAAAAACCTGGTGTGATATTTGAGGCCTGCCCATTAAGTAATCACAGTGACTTCACTTGGCAGGCCTGGGGGGAGAGCTGCCCTCTCTACTCAGTCAGAGTCAGTGCATAATCCATGCATTAAGGTGTCTACAGGGGCTTACTTCAATGACAAGTCCCCTCTAACCAGTCATGCTTTTTGAATATTTGCATTCTTAGTCCCAGCACCTTTATTCTCAGTTCTCTTTTTCTGAGGTCTTAGGCAAAAGTCTTCTTCAGGTGTCTCGTTGAGAATTTCTTATAGGAGGGAAGCAGAAGGAACTTGAAGACATTTTCCCCTCTCTTTCTCAGTGCCTCCTGTTTTTCGCTTCTAGCTTTCTCTTCTCTCTTTCTTTTCCCCTGATCTTAAACTCCACAAAACAGCTTTCCCTTTGTTGGGAACTCTCTCCACAGAGAGACAATCCCCATATCTGCTTTGCTCTATCTCACCCTTGACTGGTGAGCCATTTCATGGGGAAAATTAAACAAATGGAGAAAATGAAACACAGGAGAGTCAATGCTTTCTCCAGTTTAACCTCTTGCTTATACCATCATTTTATTATGATTAAAGGCTTAATTCTTGCATTTAGCTTGTTGCTGCCACCTGACAGCCCAGGTTATCTCCTTCCCCATTGAACTGAGATCCAAGTAATTTCCCTGTCCCATCATCACCTTCTCCTCCTTATAGGACTCAAACTGCACGTACATACGACTGCTGAATATTGTCCTGAATCCTTTGACCTCTTCTTTTTTTTGGGCAGAAGAAGCACTTTATTTATTTTGTATTTAGTTGTTTACATTGATTGTTTTCCCTAACCCAGGTCTTGAACCTGATACCTTGGGATGTCCGTGGGACTGCTCCCAGGGTCCTAGACCACTAGGCTACTGAGGGCGCACCCTGACCTATTCACTTTTATTCAGTCTGTTTTCCCTCTTTCTTTTTCAGATTGGAATATTTCTGTTGGTTGATCTTAAAGTTCCCTGATTTTTGCTTCTGTTGCTCTCAGCTTGTTGGTAGTTCATGCAATGAATTTTCATTTTAGTTACTGAACTTTTCAGCTCTTGAGTTCTTGACTGTTTTTAGTGGTCTTTATTTTCTCTGTTCAAATTCTGCATATTTTCATTCATTAGAACCATGTTTTCCTTTAATGATTTGGATATATAGTCTTATTATTTGTGAACATTTATATAGCTTCTGTGATAAATTATATATATATATATATACTTATATATGGTATATATACATATATAGGCTATGTATGTATGTGTGAGTATATATATGTGTGTATATATATATATATATATATATATAGAGAGAGAGAGAGAGAGAGAGAGAGAGAGAGAGAGAGAGAGAGAGAGAGAGAGAGAGAGAGAGAGAGAGAGAGAGAGAGAGAGAGAGAGAGAGAGGCAGAGAGAGAGAGGCAGAAGGACTAATTCAAAATTAGTTATAGGAAACAAAATTTTCCACTGTGCACTCTTGAACACGGGATAATGAGAGGCTATGATGAACAAAGATAAGGGCTGCCAAATGCAAAATGGGAATTTTAGAGTAAAAAAACACTGAGTAGGAGGCCTTTTCAGCCTTCTAAGATGAGAACTAAGATCAGGATGAGATTCATAGAAATACAAGCTAAAGGAAAATATCGTGATGAAAAAAAGAACTATTGTGAGTTATTGATTAATTGAATGTGAAAGATGAAGAGGTTTAAAATGGTGCCAGAAATGCTTTAAAAAAAGAATCCTTATCTATGGGGATATATACTGAAATATTTATGGGTGAAATGATATAGCGTCTCAGATTTGAGTCAAAATAATTAAATGTAGGGATGAGGGTGGGGAGAGAGTAGAGTATAGGTGAGGCCAGACTGGCCATGAGACAATAATTGTTGAAGCTAGGTTAGGAGTAAAAGAGGGAATATTATATGAGATTTTCCTACTTTTGTATGCATTTGACCACTTCAAATCAAAAAATTGAAAAATGAGTAAATAAACAGATGACCAGGGTTCTGCAGCTGTGAGGTGGAATGTTGGTGATGCTGGGAAGAGAGCCCGGTTTTGAGTTAGGGGAGAAGGGATAAGCCAGTGGTGTCTAAAACAGGTTTTTATGTAAAAATATTTAAAAAATGATTTGCTCTAGCACATTTAGGAGTGACATCATGAATAGGATATATTTGAATATCTGAAAACGTCAGTCCTATAGCACATATTGGACTGAGGATGAGGCATTTACATTGCTCACATATGCAGCTCTGGACTCAGTGCTGGGGGCTTCCATAAGCTGATAAAGCTGTGTGCTGTCTGGGTCTGGACTGTAATATTCAGGATTGGTCAGACTCTAGTTCACAACTCCCTGAGTGTCTCCTAGACTGATTTCTGGAGGTGTTGTTCTATACGCCTTCTTTCCACACTGCCTCCCTCACCAACTGTACCTGCCTGGAGCCTCCCTGAATCTTGCTTGCACTCACCTGCTTCCTTCCAAATAGCAATGGATTCCATAACTGAGCCCAAGAGAGGGTCTGTTCCCACAGCCTAAGGAACTTCAGAATAGAGAGACTTTTCTTCGAGTTAAGAAAGAAAACCTTCATTTTCCCCTCCTAGTTTCCACTATTTTTTCCCTCATTCTTGCAACAAATCATTTCAGGTGACTGCTGTGTGCTAAGTTTTGTGTTAAGGATGGATTGGGGTGTGTGTGGGGGGGTTGGTTCAGAGGTGGCCAAGACATAGATTGCAGACCCTTCGTCCAGAAGTGATAGCCTGGAAGGGGAAGAAAGATGGTGACAGAGAAAGTCATGTGTGCCATGTTAGATGTTTATATAGGGACCAGTGGCACAGGAAGGAGAGGACATTGCTGTTTCCTCTCTCTTTGAGAGGAATACTGCCATTTTAATACTGTCCTTACTCTTTATGTGTGATCTAGAGTCTCTTTTAAATCTTATGCTTCTCATTTTAAAATAAGGCTAGATAAGTATACCTTCTTATAGCTTTTGTGAATATAAAAATTTTAAATGTCCGAAAGGATTTTTCAAACCTTAAGAGTTGATGATGATGGTGACCATCTTCCCTTCTTCCCAGGCACACCAGCGACCACCACAGCTTCCGCTTTTCCCAGGTGACAATCAAGTGATCATCGTCACTTGCACACTCAGCCACATGAAGATGAATGGAGCTGGAGCCATTTATTTCCAGGGAAGATCCATAAATAAGAGGAAACTTCTTTTTCCATGTAGGTAATAAATCTTCTGCCTATTGACTTTTAAAAGTGCAGAGCCAAATGTCCCTTTTGTCTCCTTAATACCAACCACCACCTTAACATTTGTTTTGCTGTACGGTTTACAAAGTACTTCTAAAGTCATAAATCATCGGTGTCACATAATCACCCTTTGACATGGAATAGATTTCATTTTGACCCTCATTTACAGATGTGGACAACATGGTCCAAGATTCATAGCTGGTAGTGGCAGCATCCATGGCTGATTTCTGCTTTTCTCTTTCCTAATCACTGAAATCATCACTTCCTCTCAGTAAGACTCTATCACATACAGGGCTTCCCTTGGATGCCTTTTGAAAAGTCTTTCAAACTATGTTTTAAATTTTTTAAGAAATTATTTGGCATACTACGGTGTCTGAAAGTCCCCGACTCCTCACACAGGCCACAATCAATCAAACTAACAAACAACCATCTCCATTGTTTTGTGGATTATTTCCCCATGAGGCAGATGTTTACTTTTTACAAATGGAAGCTCATTGTTGTCAGGAACATTTAAGAGGCTTAACCTGTCTCCTCTGGCATATGGCACTGGCTTTTCATGTTGAAACTGGTTGTGTGCAGCGACCGCCGAAATTGCCAGCCTCTGTCTGAAACTGCATGAGTTGCTTTTGCAGAACATCACTGCTTTCCTTTGCAGGGGCTTGGCTGGGCTTCTTCCACTGTGAAAGAAAGAAAAAAAAGCCCGTTTCCTTTGGTAGAAAATACTCCTATTTTAATGGGTATGATGTCATGAATTATTAAACTAGCTTAACTTTAAAGCCAAGCCGAAAGAACACGTAGTGAAGAATGACCTTGAGACTCTTGAAAAATGGGAACGTTGACTGTGCCCGCAGACTCAGAGATGGATTTCTACTTTAGTTTATATTTATGCAACTGTGAAACTTGGTCCCTTGTTCCCAGAGAAATCCTTTGTGCAGCCGTGTGGAGAAAGTTATTTCATTTTAGTGCAGAGAAGCTGTAAAGTTTCTTTCCTGGCGTCTCATGAAAACGGGAGTGCTCGCCATCTCTGTGCTGGGGGATGGCCCTGAGAAATGAGATGTAGCCCTTTTCAGAAGACAAAAGGAAACAGATAGGCATTGTTCTTTTAAAACAGAGCCCACGTTGTTAGGGACTTAGAGGGGATTTGTGCATAACTTGGGTCCCCTTACAGTAGGTACTTAGAAGGGATTTGTGCGTAACCTGGGTCCCCTTACAGTGCTCTCTTGTTTCAATTCAAGGTGAAATCAAAGGAAGATAGGGTCTGTAAAGACAAAAATGAGGGCCCCACTGTACCCTGACCACAGGACATGCCTGGCAGCGATTCCACCGGATCTAGGGCAGTTGGCTGCCCCTGGAGAGTTGGGTCTGCCTGTCCCCAACTCATTCTCTGGTCACAGGTTGCTGAGCAGAATCATAATGGGATGAGGTGCTCCTGATTCCTCCGATGGGTGCTCGGAAGCTGAGTCTGTACCCACAAGGACATTGACTTGTCTCATCCTCTTCTTCTTTGGTGCTTGAGTTCAATTAAGTCTCTCCAGAAAGAAAGGAGTATGAGTGGGCAGCGTAGAGGACCCAGCAGTTATTTCAAACCTAGTAAATGCTTGGCTTTGTCTTGGGTTTGATTCACAATGCTGGTGTGTGGTATTTGCCCCGTTTTACTGGTGAATAGGGCTAGGTTCAGTGTGGAAGATTTCAATATCACATAGATCTTGGCAGAACTGGGCTTTATTTGAATCCAGATCTGTCCAACATCAGAAGTTTTGGTGACTTTACTATTCTGAATGTGTGGGTCTAGTGCAACTAAGTGTTTACTTTTTTGTTTGAACACTTTTGCCGTTATATGCTGATGTCTTCTGTTTGTCCCTCCAGATACTCTCCAGTCTTCTCCACTCTGCTCTGGGGCCTGTCAGACTGATCGTTCTTGACAGCTGTCATGGGTGTCCTTGTTCTTTGGCTTGTAGTTGGGTTTGGCCAATGGGAGGCACAAACAGGCACTGGAGGTCTGTGGGTGGGAAATGGAATTAGTGTGTTTATTTCCCTAGTATTGTCTTTGGGTTTTCTCCTCAAGGCCACAGTTCCTGCCAGATGGTCTTCCCCATACAGCTCCCCCCTGGGTTTTATGCCTGTTCCCTCCAGCCCCCTCCAAGCTGAAGGGGGTGCTAATACTAGGTAATAACAGCTCCCTGCTGTTGCTTGCCCCTGGGGACTGCATTGTCCCTAGTGCTTTCCTAAGCACTGCCCACACTTTTGTAAACGAGTCCCCTTTATTAGACAGCTGCATTGCCCCAGAGTGAGCCATTTGTTATCTTTGGGGAACTTGACTGCTATAGGTAAACATCACCTTATCAATGGCATGGTAAATTATTTGGTGTTACACCATTATGACAGTTTTTACTGTTTTTGTCTTCTTTTTCTTTCTAAGAAATTCCTATTTATAATTTACAGAAGGCCGTATTTTTTCATCTTTCACCTTCCTTGTTCCTTACTCCTGGCTCTCTGAATTTCCTTTTCACCCAGGCAAATTGAGTCTTCAAGACCAGTGGAAGTCAGTCTCCATTATTATTTTTCTACATTGAGTTTCCTTGGTCTCAGGAGTCTCTATTTTGTATTAGCATTTCTTTGCAAAGCAGTCAGATTGTCTTGAGAAAACAATGCCCATTTTCTAACTTTCTAAGGAGAAAAATGATTATTTCTCCAAAAAGGAAGGGAAATAATGAGAGTTTGCTCAATAAGTAACCGTAAGGGTAATAAAGGAGGGAAAAGGCAAAAGATTCAGAATCAAGGTCAGTTTCCGCCATTGCTGGATTTGCAGCAAGCATTTAATGGCAATAAAATCTTTTTCCTGTATAATACATTTTATATTAAAACTGCAGCCATTTAAATGAGGGATTTTATGTCTGCACAGTCTTTATTGAGCATGAAGGATTAAAAAATGCTTTTGGAGTTTTTTCCCCCTTATTTCTTATTTCTTATTTTTTTTTTTTAGGTTTGAAAGCCACCCCATGCCTCCCTGGCTTCCAGAAGAGAAGGTGCAGGGGTGGACAGTGGTCATGGAGGCTCCCGCAATTCCTCACTTACACTGTTTGACCTCACACCCTTACACTGTTTGACCTCACACCCCTGCTGTCCTCGGTCTCCGTGTCTCCTGAATAAACAATAAATCTTTCCTGATGTCCTGGCAGCTTTATGATGTGGATTCATGCCTATTTTCAGAAGCAGGAGAGAGCCTTTAATGCATTTTCCCTCCTTTTATTAGTGATTTAGCCAAAGCCTGTGTCTGTCAGCCTGACTCTGCTAGAGGGCAGAGCCTGGAGCTGCAGTGGTCTGCACTGAAGGGTCAGTCTTTTGGTTCCAGAACAAAGGGTTGACTGTGATGCTGTTTCATTTTCAATTCTTTTGTTGCAAGTTTGTTGACACAAGTGTTGCTGATGCCTTTAGTATTTAGTACTGATCCTAAGATACCAAGACCTTGATGAGTTCTCCTCCCCTAGGATCATGTTGGGTGAAAGTCTGCTACACTCGGTTGTAAGACTGTTCATCTTAGGCAAATTGGAAGTGGTCTCAGAAAGTTCAAGGGCACATTGACATTAGATATTCTAGAAGGAAAAACTCAATTTATGGAGCAACTACAGTTTTCCTTGGTCCTTGCTGATATTCACAGAGTGAAATGTTAGATTTGAACTATTCTTGGTTGTTTAAGTATGGTATAGAGGAAGCAATAATACTAGGTTCATAACTTAGGAGTATTTGGAATATTCATTTGTATAGGCAATTATCTGGCCAGGGAAGTAGATTATTGTTGGTGGAAGCTGACCTATAGTAGGAGATGCCTTATAATCTATAAATATCTGCTCTGTGAGTTAGAATCATCTGAAGATGGAAGGCTCCGTGGTTTACATCTTTGATGACCAGAGCTGTATTTCCCATTGGGTGCTTAACAGTATCTTTTAAAATCTGAATTTCCCAGTACATTGACCTGACCTGATTGTTCCTAGCCACAACTTTAACTGTGCTTTAAAAATAGCCTCAAAGCCAGCATAGCAGAGAGAGTATTTACTTAAACAACTATTTTTTCCCCTGTAATGTCATGCAGATCTAAGTCTTTGCTCTACCTTCCTGTTCCAGTGGTAGCATATGGCCTATTGTTACAGTCAGATCTTCTTGTGGAAGCACATGGGTGAATAAAGAGGATAATACTGTTAAGTCTAAAGCTGTCGTTTTGAACCTTGAACTGAAGTTTTCTGCAGGTTCATTTTATAAACTCAAACCTTTCAGGAAGCTTGGCGAGATACTCTGATTTTTATTTTTGATATAGTATCAGCTAGTGTTTACTCTGGGCTCCTGAAAATGGGTTAAGAGGACTTTCCACAAAGGAAAAAATGTGGGCAAATGCCATTAGTTTACTCAGCGCTGAAGGAATTGGCTGGTAAAGAAAGGACACAATTCTTTAATCCAAAAAGTCTTGAACTTTTTGCTCTTGAGGCATATATTCCTGAAAACTGTAGGAAAGGCCTGTGGAAAAGCAGAAAACAAAAGAAATGGGAGCATGAGAATGGAAAGTAATTTAGAAAACAAAACTGCTAGGCCTGGGAGAGAATCACCTCATTAGAGGAAAAAAGGCTGTATTAAAATAATGACTTTTTATTCTAGAGGACAGGATAAAGAATATACTTTCACGGAGTAGACACAAATGCACACACACACTTGTTTGCACAAACACACGCACCCATGAAAGAAGGAATGCTAAGGCAAAAGTGTGTCGGTGTGCTTTATAATTCTCGATTTGTTTATCGAGTTTTGAATTAATTAGATACCATGTTGAATTCCAAATGCGATCATTAGGCAAATTAATGCTGCAGTGAAGTTATTAATGAGGCAAAATATGCTAATACGCTTTTGATAAAGAGCTCTTCTTCTGCCTTACCAAGAAATTGGCAAACATCTTTTATTTGGGGCCAGACAGCTTATCTCAAGTGATTTACTAAAAAGGTTCTCGGCCGTATGCTGTGAGTAAATGTTGTAAATAGGGGTTAATGTCTAAATTTTTGATGTGTATGAGCCTCGATGTGGCTGAGCAAGTCCCGTGACGCTGTGAGCCTGGCTTCTAGGCAGCAGCCGGGCCGGAATGGACAAACACTCTTCCCTACACTCCAGGCCGGAGAGACTATGGTAGCTCCCCCTGTTTGCTGGTCAACTTGCTGGACAACTCCTAGTAACATCAGCCCTGGCTTTCAGTGTGAGGCCAACAGAGTCTGCCAACCCGCCAACCTGCCGGTTTCTTGTCGGCAGACTTGGTGTCTCCTTTGGTTTTCGGATGTTCAAAACTCCTAACCCAGAATCATTAGGGAACCATTTAGTGGTTTGAAAGTGACACAGCAGAATTTTTCTTTCTGATCTTAACTCTGCTATTCAGAGTTCATCATGCACCAGGGGCTCTCCTGAGACCTGGGAGGGACACATCTACCCAGGGAGGCCAGCCACTAAAACAAAATGTATGGAAATACAGAAAGAAGTTGCTCCATGAGCATATGGTTATTTTAATCTTTTAAATCACATAGTCCATGAGGGCATGGCCTATTTAACTTTGATTCATCCAGCTCTGATATTTGCTAAATGGGTTTCATTCTGCCCCTTCCACCAGACAGTTTTGACTGTTGTAAATCTGAGGTGGGAAGACCCTGGTGCATGTTTAAGTGGAGCAGCCATTGATTAGCCCTTGACTTGTGAGCACTATAGATGGCGGTCTTGTGACAGCAAAGAGACCCCTTATTAACTGTAAAGCATGCACAAAAAGCAGTTGGGAATGCATCTGATTGCAAGTCACAGAAAGTCTTACCAAGGGGGTTCCTTCTTGCCATTGTATCATCTTATTGGGTGACTCGTCTCTGTGGGCACAGATGGCTGCTGAGCCTCTAAGTATGGCTTCCGAGTTTCCCACAGGAAGGGGGAAACGCCCACCAGTCTGCCCTTTCTGGAAAGTTTTCTCTGAAGCCCCATCCAAAGACCTCCATTTATATTTCATTGGTCAGAATTGTGTCCCCTGCCTTCCTAACTGGGAAGTTGGCAGATGAGGCTGGATTAACTGGTTAACAGGTCAACTTCTTCGTTGCGTAGCATGGTCCTGGGGATGAAGTTATAGCATCAGTTGATGGCCTGGACAAATCTGATATGGGACCGAAGTTTAGGTATGGAAGTTTCACTCTCCTCAGGCTGAAGGCAGTGTAGTGTGACGGTTGTTAGGTTGAGCTACGTGCCTTTGGACATATGACCTTCACTTTGGTGACACTTAGTTTCCATATTTGTGAAGTGGGGAACATTCTTGGGGGTGTTGTTAGGCAATAACTGGGGCACATATGAAACACTTTTAGAATATTTATCTTGTTAATCAGTGGTAGCTCTTAAGGTGGTACATAGCACATTATATTCAGGTTGTATTCATGAAGAGCTAACATGTAATACATGCATAATAAGGAAAACTGATTACACAAAATCAATTACCTTTGAAGATAGTGGATTCTGACAGGTGGAGGGGCTTTTTGCTGAATGGATTGGTGAGGGGGATGTAAGTTTGAATTGATAAAGTCTCTGTAGGAAAGGTAAAGACTTGGAGAAACACGAAAAGAGGAAGAGCAGGGAGGAGGAAGCAGGAAGCCAGAGTGGTTAATGCTGGACTGGAGATAGTGGCGAGAGAAAGGAGAGCCAGAATTGTGAGGTGCTGAGGGAGGACTGGGAAAGAATTGTTGGCATGAAACCATAACCTGCATGATGTGAACCTTTTCTCTGATCATCTGCACAAAATTCTGGAAAACATGTCTAATGAATGCTTTGGATGAAGGGTCTTTTGGTGATTGTGAAGAAATAGTAAATCTTGCCTCAAGGTTGGTGTGAAGTTATAGCTGACATACAGTTTCCAGAATGTTCCTTTTACACAGGTCCCACCACCAATAAAGTTGGTTTAAGGGTACCATTTAGACCACACACAATACACATGGAGAGGACTCATGTGACTTCAGTGTTAGGCTCTCTGAGAAGCAGGAAATGACAATGGAAGTGTGAGATTCGCCTTCCACTTCACTCATGAGGAGATGCTCTGAAGCAAAATGGGAGGACAAGGACTCTGTGTCTCCCTTACTTGGTCTTGGTTCCTCTGCGTGATTGAATTATAACATCTAAGTGACTTTAGCATTTGAAAGCAAAATACTTATTTTTTTATTTTTCCTTGGCACTACATACTTCTAAATAAAAGTCCAGTTGCTATATTTGGTGCTTGATTGGAAAATACAAACCAGCAATCTGTTCCAAAGCTAGAGGAAAAGCTGGCTGTTTTGAATGTATTGAATAATGGCACAGTACTATGCATTTATGAGTAAATCAAGAGATTTTCAAGGGTACTTGTGAATATACTTGATTTTCACTCCACAGACCAACTTCAGAACTGACCTGTTTAGTAAAATGTGACTCCAGTGAATATTAACAAGCAGCAAACACTGGTAGGTAGGGTGTGCAAATCACAGACCAAAAACTACCCTTTTAAAGAAATGTGGCTTATTTTGTTTCCTCTATCACTATAGAATTTCTAATTTGTATCTCTAGCACACCATAGATAGAACATGAATCTAATTTGACTGGGGGTTCCTTTTCCTCCTGGAATAGGGACAGAGTTTAGGTTGGTGACTGGACGGGTTCTGTGTCATGTCATAGACATGAAAAGCATAGGCTGATCATATTTCCTTGAGACAAAAATTGGACGGGGCTTTTGGGCCCCCTTAACAGACTTGACCTAGGCACCACAGCTGTTTCTTTTGTCCCATGTTATGCACAACCCTCCTTTACTAAAAATGGGACAAAATTGACGATCGGGAAATATGAAAACAAATGGTACTGTCTGGTTTAAAATGCTATGTATGGTCAGCCTAGGAAGGAGATCTGATTCTGGTTTGTCATTTGCCCACACACTTGCTAGGGTGTCCTCCTTCTAATGTGCTGACCAGTCATTGGTCCCATTGGATTGCTCCTGGGAACTCTGTCACAGCCATACACTTTCCCAGTCTGTCTCTGTCTTAGCTGTGTTCTGTCCTCCCAGGCACTTGGGCACAAGTTTCCCCAATCACTCTTGGGTCAGAGGAAACTCACAAAATTGACTAAGATCTTCTACCGTCACATCCAACATGGCACATCTCTTTTGTTGCTCCTGTCCTCTGAGGGCTGTGAGAACTTATTAGATCCTTGGGCTCTCCTAAGCTAAAATTGGACCCTGGTCTCTCCTGGAATACCTGGAATGGGTTGATTTGGGCAGGGGAAGAGAGGTTTCTAAACCTCTGAGTCTTCTTTTTCCCTTTCTCCAGATGGGGCAAAATTTATCTGGCTCTTAGAAACAGGAAAAACTGGGCCTGACTGATCACATTTTATTTCAAATCTTTTGTTTATGCCCCAAGTCCTAGGTTTTTGAAGTTCAAAACTCTTTTCTCTCAAACTATTACTCTCATTTTCTTTTGTGTCAGGCTTTCCCTGAGGAAACAAAACCAGAACTCTCATCTGCCTGTGTGGAAAGAATGGCCATTGGAAATACTGGTGAGCATCAGTTAATGTTTGAAATGATTACCTCTCACTGAATAATATTCAGGAATGCTATGCCAAGGTCCCTGAGGGTCTCTCTCACTGTCTCCGTCCCACCCCTACCACCTTCTTGGCTCTGTCTCTCAGGAGTCTCTGAGAGGACCCATCAGATATGGACCTTCTTGAGAGCAAGTGACAGACATCTTCTTCCTCTCACTGACTCATACAAGGCTTCCCTCAAAAGATTCACAATAACCCTCTGCCTACCTACAGACAGGCAAACCACACTTCTTATTTATGTATTATTTATGTATGTTCCATGTTTTTAAAAAAAGACTGAAGAATTAGGATCTTAGGTGGAAGAAATAGTTTAGGTAAAGACATTAGTGGGAATCGGGTCAACCCAACTGTGAGAGATGCCTCATGTTAGCCTTTCAGAGCCCGATGAACTCTGAGGAAGCCTTTCAGGCTAGGGGATATTGAAAATGGGTCATGGGAAGACACACAGTCATTAAGAATTTGTTGTGAAGGTGTTTAGTGGGTAAGAGAGAAGTACCTGAGACAACTTACACCTGTGGTGCGATTGGGAGAGAAATGAGAGAATTTGGCAACCGTGGGATGTTTTTTAGTTCCTCAAATTCGCTGTATCAAAGAAAACCAAGATCATGGAAACTTTTTAATTTAATGTTTTTTATTATGGTAAAGTATGCATAATGTATAATTTATCATTTTAAACTGCATATTTCAACAGCCTTAGATACATTCTCTCTCTCTTTTTTTTTTTTTTTTTTGGTCCCACCGTTATAACTATTCATTCCCAGAACCTTTTACCATTTCATATTGAAACTTTGTACCCATTATAATAACTCTGCATTTCCTCCTTCCCCCAAGTCCCTGGTAGCCTCTTTTTCTAGTTTGTCTCTAAGAATTTGGCCATTTTTGGAACTGTCTGTATGTGAAATCTTGGAATATTTGTGTCCGGCTTATTTAACTTAATGTAGCATTTTTGAGATTTATCCATGTAGTACCATGCATCAGTCTTTTGAAGGCTGAATAACATTCCATTGTATTGATATATCACAGTTTGTTTATCCACTCATTTGTTGATGGGCATTGGGTTGTTTCCACTTCTGGCTACTTTGAATAATGCTACTAAGAATATCTTCATGTCCTTGCCTTTAATTATTTTGGGTTTTTACCCAGAAGCATACTTCCTGAATCATATGATAATTCTATATTTAAATTTTTAAGGATATACTATACTGTTTTCCATTACCAGCATGTCATGTTACTTTCTGGTCAGCAATGCACAAGATTCCAATTTCTCCACATCCTCCACAACACTGGTGATATGATGATGGCCACCTTAATGTGCGAAGTGCTATCTCATTGTGGTTTTGATTTGCCTGTCCCTAATAATTAGTGCTATTGAGCATCTTTTCATGCATCTGTTGCCCATTTGTAGATATTCTTTGGAGAAATGGCTATTCAAATCCTATGACCATTTTTTTCTTTAAGTTGAGTTGCTTCATATGTTGTTCTTAGCTGTTATTGAGTAGAACTTAGGAACTTTTATTTCATCATACTCTCTTCTCCTTGATGAAATGTAGCCACATAATGATATATTTGCTAGAAAGAGAAGGATACTCTAAGAGGTTCTGAGGATCCCAGGAAGAGAGAGCAGTCAGGTTCTTATTACACAGGATTATATCCAAGTCCCTCAACATGCGAGAATCTCCCCAATCTGGCTCCAGCTGCCTGATGGGTCTGATTTTCTGCTCCTAACCAGCCTAGGGATCTAGCAAATGCTGTTCCACAAATGCCAAAGAACTTTCACACCTTCAAACCCTTGTAGATCTCAACCATCCCTTCCCTGTGAAGACTTTTCTGATCTGCCTCATTTGCTCTTAGGATGCATCACTTGTTCATTCATTTACTTAAGACACATTCATTGAGCACATGCTTGTTGCCAGGTACAGAGCACTGTGCCAGACAAGGTGGGTGAATTAAGCAGTTTTTCTTTCAAGAAGCTCATTGTCTACTGAACAGGTAAGATGTTTGGCAATTAGAATTCATTGTGAATAAGTGATAAAATAGAAGTAAAGAGGGTGAGAAAGATACCTTTCCTGAGCTGAGAGCTGGAGTTAGAACTATTTATGGGCTGTTGCACACAATACTTGTCTTCTGCACATTAAATGTGAGCTTCCGTTTTATTATTTTTATCTTTATATCTCCTAAAAGAATCAATTGTAAAGAACAACCGGCTTTCTTAATGCCTATCTTCCCCTCGCAAAAAAGTTGTATTCCAATTTGGAGGTGGTTTCCCTCACCCTGGGAAAGTTGAGGCCTGTCTGAAGGTTATGATTCACACTGTGTATTCAGGCTGGCATGTAGCCGGGGCATCTGGAGGCTTCTAGGCCCAACCCTCCCCTGACTGGACTTAGTGGTGTATAAATGTTTATGGACAGCTGGGCAAGAAGAGTTAGGGGAAATCCATGGTCGAGCCTGGCATCCTGCAGAGTGTGGCACAGAGCAGGAGAGCAGTAAATGCTCTGGGATTGTTGGACTCGGTATCATGGAGGAGAATTGATCTTACTGACCAACAATGACTCCATAGTCCGTAGGAGAGAAAAGTCCTTCTAAAGGTGAATCATCATATTGAATCCGATTCAGAAGAAACCTTTGGCAAAGTGCTTTTCTTTCTCTTGAGAAACAACTGGTTGCATCTCTGGGTTTTTTTGTAGTCCTGGAGGCTGCTGAGTGGGTCCCACTGAAAAAGTTTAAGAATCAGGAAACCAGGGAGGGTCATGCCAAAGAAGCCAGATCCTATTGTTCTAGGGAGAGATTTACACTTGAATGCAGGGTTTAACTAGCAGACAGGGAAGGGACACTTTGAGGATTACTGAGAAGGAAGAATCAACATAATATGGATTTTGAGGGGGAGGGAACAAAAAAAAATAGAAAAGATTGTGGATGTTGTTTTTAGAATTTAAAGGGGGAGATTTAATTTGGCAGATAAGGGATTACTGTTAGATATAGTGACAATTAAGCATTGAATACACGCAGTCAGAATTGCAACCTTCAGATGGCCCTCAGCTATCCCAGTGTGAGGGAAACTACCTCCTAATTGGAATACTACTCTTTGTGAGGAGAGGATGTGCATTACGGAAGCTGGAAGCCCAGGGCTGTTTATAAATGACTCTGTTTAGGGTAAAACTCTCCTTTTAGCTCAAATCTGTTACTTAAAGGATTATTTATTCACAAGTTTGAAATAGCTCCTTCTCTCCTCTGCCAGGGCTCAGCGGCCTTGCCATCATCAGTTCCACCAGGCAGGATGAGAGGCCTAAAATCAAAGAGTGCAGGAAGCCATCAGCCCATTGAGCGAATGATAAATCATCCTTAAATGCATATTGAACAGGGATTTGTGATATTTTTTAAAACCTAAAGTCCTGTTGAGTCTGTCCTTCTTGATGCCTGAGCCAGGACCACCGGGGGGCGGGGTCGGGGCGGGTTGTCAAAGGGCTTGCCAGGCTAACCCCGACCTGGCCAGACTTGGCACACTGGCAGGTTTCTGTGCAGGTGGGCATGAGGAGCTATGGCAACCCCAATGCCAATCCTAGAAGAGTGCTTGTGCCCAGGGATGTGAGTACATATGTATGAGCAGTCTTGCCGGTGCCTCCTCACGTGACATTAAATGTCATCCCTCCATCTCCCACCCCTGCTGTTTATGGGAGTTCCGGGTCCATAATTCATGCACAAGCCACTTGGAAACTGGAGAGAAATACTTGTGTAATATCCTAGGTCTGCCTTTCAATCGCTGTGGCGTTTGGAGCAAAGCACTCAAATCTCTGCTTTGGTGTTCTTTTTCTTTTGTTACAGGAAAGGCGCAGACAGTACTGAAAGTGAGCAGAGACAGGCAGGAAGAGAAAGGACGACGAAACACCTTATTTATGATATTATTTTATTTAGTTGTTCATCTTGGTTTTCATCCCATCCCTGGGTCTTGGACCTGGGTCCTTGGGATATGTGACCTGTGCTCTCAGCCAAATGCAGCTGACTAATCTGCTACTCCACCAGGCCACTCCTGCGATGGTTTTCTTATTCGTTAAAAGTGAGAGAATTGATATGCCCGCTTGGTGTTATTGGGAGGAGTAGGTAGGGCAGTTTATATACATTTATATAAAATACTTGTGACAATGTGTAGCCCTCATGTCTAGACAGAGTGGGATATGTGACCTGTGGATATGTGACCTGTGCTCTCAGCCAAATGCAGCTGACTAATCTGCTACTCCACCAGGCCACTCCTGCGATGGTTTTCTTATTCGTTAAAAGTGAGAGAATTGATATGCCCACTTGGTGTTATTGGGAGGAGTAGGTAGGGCAGTTTATATACATTTATATAAAATACTTGTGACAATGTGTAGCCCTCATGTCTAGACAGAGTAGGCGATTTACAAAGGGGTAGTTGTAATGCTCACTCATCATGATGGTGCAGCCATACAGTCAGGTGTGCAAAAAATATGGAATGATTTTTTTGGTGTTTTTCTGTACCTAAACTTACTTATTTAATTGTATTATTACTGCATTTATATTACCAGGTATGAGACATTTACTCTGAACCCACCCAAAATCTTGCATCTTTGGGGAGGGGATCTGGCCTCCAGTCCTTGTCATCTCTTGTCTGCTCCCCTTCCACATTCTCATAAGCCCTGTGGGCCTCTGTCAGCCAAGATGGAGTCTGCACTTTCTTTTTCCATGTGCCAGACCTCTCCAGATTGGTCTTTTACTTGGTTACTTCTGCTCTTTTCCTGGAAAATAAAAAGAAGAATGGAAGATCTGGCTGTACCCCATATCATGCTGGGAATGTGGAAAGACTTTCCCAGGGTGACTGCCTACAGCCCCACACAGCCATCCCAGGTCCCCACTTTACCCTGCCTCTGTTGGCATCCCCACCCCCACGAAGCTCGAAAATCAGTAGAATCTCCTTCAGATCTGATGTCTTTTTGTTTTTGTACCTTTACGACCAGTGCTTGTCTGGGGATGTGGTGTCTACACCCCAGTGTCTGACTGCCTTCGCTTGGTCTTTGCCTGCACACATTTTCCGTATGTGCCCTCGAGGACACCAGCATTCTCCTAAACTCTTGGAATGCAAAAGTGTTTGCCTTAAACTCAGCTGTGAGTTTCAAGCACGAAACTCCCAAATCAAGAATTGACTTTTTTCTTTCTCTCGGCATTTCTGCTGCGCCATCCCTTTCCTGAGGCACTGAGTGTTGAATGCTGAAGTGTCTGTCTGGGGAGAGAGAGGGGTGGGAGGAAGGACTATCTGAGAGCAAAAGAACCTTGGTTAAAATCGCAAAATATTTTTCTACTACGTTGCTGTTATTATCTCCATCTACCATATACTTTCAGCCCCATGGGGCCGAGGGGCAGATTGATTTGTTTCAATGTTGGAGCATTTGAGGTTGATTCTGTTTTGACCTGCTGTTGGCAAAGTCAAAAAGGAAAAAATTAGAGCAGCAGAGAGCGAAGCCAAGAAGAAAGTCAGACACAACTCCTGGTCTATAAAGCCTTAGTTTAGTGTGGAGTTAAACGCTGCTCCGGCTTCATTCTGCTTTTCAGTCTTCCAAAGGTCATGCCACTTTTCTTGATCTGTTTTCCTATTTCCTTGTTCCACAGTCCATCTGTGGATTCGCTGCTGCCTAGGCAACAGCTTTAGGGGCGGCTCTCAGTCACGTGGTATGACCTGAGCCCTGCGCGCAGCCGGTCCTGCAATTCGGGCTGTGCTCTTAATCTTCCTGTTGTTGGCACAGTGCTTGTCCTGACTCAGTGATGCTGTTCAGGCCCATTTGTGTATCTTCTTGGGTTTGGGATCTGTATTCTTATCTGTATTTCAAAGATGTCATCGTCATCACGTCAGGTGACCGTCCTTCAGCTGGTGGCAACTCACTGCCTCCTTTCGCCTGTAAGTGTCTGATCAGTATTCTTTTGAATTGTGTTATGTTGTCATCTGGGCACTTGGGCCAACAATGTTGACGTCTGCCTGCACAGCAAACCACAAGAAAAATGCAGGCAACGACGTTTATAGGCCTGCCCATGATTGGCTAGGATTTGCAGACTTCTGCTGCCTAAACAGAGCCAGCGTTGCGCCAGCGTCTGGACCACCACGGGCCCACTGCCACCACCAGTAATAAGAGGAGCTACTATTCTTAAAACAATTCTTTGGTGTTTGGTACTGTGCTCGACTGTGTAACCCCTCTAATTCCCCCCTGGTCCCCGAAACTAGAAGCAGGCACTTTTCTTCCACTTTATCCATTGAAGAATGGGTTTAGTGAAATTAAGTGACTTGTCCTTGGTCCCAAAGAGAGTAAGTAGAGCCAGAATTTGAAACCAGAATAGTCTGACCTCAGAATCCTTCCTTCTTAGCTGGGGTCATGCCGTGCTGACATGTTTGCTGAGCAGCTTGCTGGCGTCGCTGAGTTGATAGCCTTTGGTGCATGACTAACACATGGAAGGTACACAGTCATTCCTTAAAAGAAAACAATTGATTGCTCATATTAGAAGTGAATGCTCTTTGTTATGAAGTGTTTCCTTTTACCAGGGCAGAGCCTCTTCCTTTCCTGTGCTCCAGGATCCCTCACTTCTTTCTCCAGCCCACCCACTTACCACCATCCCACCTTGCTTCCTGGTTCAGCTCACTGTCATCTAGCATAAGGCGGTTTCTCAACTGGTCTTCCTGATATTTGCCTTGCTTTCCTCTAATCCAGACTCTACACAGTTGCCAATGTGATCTTTCTAATCTAGAAATCTGCTCGCAACCCCTCTGTGTTCTTCAAGTGCTTCAAGTTGGATTCCTTTCAATGGCCTTGGAGGCCTCATTTGATCTGGTGCCTCCTGCTTTCTAGGGCCTTATTTCTCAACACTCCTCACTTGCTGACGGGGTAACTCTTTGTATGTCTCCGGGCCTTTGCATGTGCTGTTCCCGCTGCCTAGCTCTTCTTCCATAGCTCTTCTTTGACATCCACCAGGCCAGCTTCTGCTCACCCTTCACAACTCACTTTGTATGTCACTTGCTCTGGGAGCCTTCCCTGACCCCTGAACCTGGTGAGAAGCCCCTGCCATGTGCTGTCATAGTGCTGGGCACTTCTCCCATCAACAAACTGGCCAGCCCCCAAGCATAGTGCATTCATCACCCTCCTTCCCCACCAGATGGTAAATTCCATCAGTAGCCACAGTGTCCAGCTTCAGGTCTGGCATGCAGTCAGCGCTCAAATATTTGGGGAACAAATAAAGAGTTATATTTAATCTATTCCTTGAAGTCATTTTAGAGTCAGAATAGCTTCCTGAAACCTTAGGCTATAGTACCACATTATATTTTTGGGCAACACTTTCAAGGTAAGAAACTTGAGCTCCTTGATAAAATCTTTCAGGAACTATGGTGAAACCTTTGTTAGATTATGGAAATCTAAACATCTTTAAAAGGTTGTAGATGAAAAATGTCATTTAAAAGCACAAGCCTAAGGACTCATGCATGTTTCCTCTTTCATGAAATTGTGTTGTCACTAATATTAGATACAGATGAAAATCATATTTTAGCCTGATTAATGAATAGTCCCATTATATTTCACAAAATGTTAAAGAATAGAAGTATGTCTTATTGTGATTTTCTCACTTCTCTTCTGTCCCATGCAGGACTTAAGCCCCTGAAAACGTCTGCTCTGGATTTTCCTTTTCAGAGGAATTGTCAGGGCCTGGAAAAGACCAGACTTTGCAGACGCTGCTCCTACTGAGGAAGCGCCAGATGGGACTATTGACCACGTTGGAGACTAAGAGTTCTAGCCTCTTGGCTCTTATCCTTACTCTTACAATTCGTCATTGGGTTTTATACAAATTCATGCTCCCCTGTGTTTTCTCCTGAACACCCCGGCTCTTGCCCCAGAGATTATATTTAGCTCATGTTTCCCAGGCTTCCATTTTGTGTGCATTTGCACAGCTCTCACAGCAAAGATGAAAGCTCTGTTCTGGGGCTGCTATTTGTAGAAATGCCATGTTTATTCCATCCCCACAGACCCCCCTGCTGCTGACAGGACCCTCCTCCCTCCTTTTCCCCCATCAGACCCTCTTTGAGCCCTGGGAACAGAGGCCCATGCTTGAGTAGAGGGTGAGCAAACAGAACGGGACTGCTTTTAGAGGGTTTCTTTAGCGCCATCTGCCACCTCCGCAGAGGTCTTTGGGATAAACCGATTTGCTAAACAAAATGGTTAACAACTCATGAATAAAACTTTAAAAAATTCCAAAAGGGATGTGGGTACAACTTCTGAGGCTGCAGTTCTTGTTTTCTTTCACTCTGCTCCCTTCTCACGCACCAAATACATGCCGTATGAACTGGCACTTACCTTGGGTTCCAGTAGGGGGCAGCTGCCACCTGACCCGGGAGCTACCTTTCTTTTTTTTTTTTTCTTTTAAAATATTTGTGTGTGTGTGTGTGTGTGTGTGTGTAAGAAGTAAAGCACACCAACATAAAAATGCACAAAGTATGCATATACAGAAACACTTTCTGACCACCTCCCTCAGGCTAAGAAATGAGATACTGACTGCACCTTATGATTGATGACCGTCCGTCCCATTTACCTTGTCACAATTCCTTCCTTTTCCCAGAATTACCCACAAAATACTGGCTTTTGAGAATAATTTCTCTGCTTTATGCTAATGTTCATCATACCCAAATGCATCCCTAATACTATGATGTACTATTGGTTATTTTTGACATCTTGATTTTGAACATTATAGACGTGGATCTGTGCTCTGTGTTTTCTTCTGTCTTTTACTTTTTTCCCTCAGGGTAATGTTTTTTATTTTCATTGCTGCAAAGTGACATGCCAGTGGTTTTGATTGCATTCACCACAACTTATTCATCTGTTCTACCATTGATGGGCACTCGGGTGTTTCTGCTCTTGAATCCTGGCATACATGGGTGTGCATGCATTTCTGTAGGGTCCACACCCCAGCGTGGAATTGCGGGGTCACAGGCAATGAATGTCTTCCTCTTTCCTACATAATGTTGTACTAGCTTCCGAAGTGGTTGTTGAAGCTCACAGAATGGAAGACATCCTGATGTGCCTCATAGTTGCCCGTTCTTGGTCTTGTCAGACTTTTTAGTTTTTGAGGTTAATGTCTTTTCATCAGGTTGACCAATGAGTGACAAGGGCACCCCTTTTAATGGCTTCCGTATGGTTCCCGAAACAAGAAGGGGCTTCTAGCTTTTCCTTCAGACACAGATGGCAGAGGCGCCTTAGCAGGATGCTCATCTGTATTAAAGCACAGGCAGTAGGTGGCTCCTTAGAGAGAAAGATTTTCTCTCCTGGCTGACTCGCTCTCCTCTTTTGGAATGCACCATCAGTGCTAACAATGGCAATTAGATTCTCTGTGCCATCTGGATAGCTGGGCTGCTGGAGAAGGACATCTGCTGGCAGCTGCATGAGGAAGAAAGAGGAGCCAGGACTGGGCCCGACCCAGGTCTGATCCCTTGTGTGGACCTGCTGCCTAAAGTCCGTTCCATACACAGCACAAAGTCTTCCTGGCTCCATTTATTTACTTGAGAGGAAGTGCCCTGTGGTCACCATGGAAATTTCTAAAGGAAAGGGTGGTAACTATTCCCATTAAGGGACCCAGCCCCATCATTCGTGCTTTTCATCAGGTTTGATTAGCTTCATTTCAGAATAGGCTCCTTTCATTGCTCTTGTCTGAGCCACCTTCATAAAATGGGGCTAGTCTAATCTAGGTCCTGTGTTGTTGTGAGGACAGAATGAAATAGGTGTGTGAGAGCTCTTTGAAAATGATCAAGGGATCTATTTGAGTCTGGACTCTGAGATTCCTGAGTGGGGCCTTGCTCGGAAGACTTTCAGGGCACATTGCAGCCGGAAGTAAAATTTCCCTTCCAGTAAGCTAATAGTGGAGGGAATCTATATGAGGAGAGAAAGGGAAGATTAGATCCTGCTTGATTCTCTGCCCTTCTTGGTTAGTTAGTTCTATCTATTTGCAGGGTTGCGGGGTGGGGTACAATATAGCAAGTTTTTACTGGAGTTTGTGGATAACAAAACTAGGCAGAAATGGAGCAAGAATTTCCCAGCACAAACTAGATCTGGTTAAGGCATGACTTACTCATTCTCCCTTTCAGTTTCTGTCTTTTGCCCTGTTCAGCTTGGGTGTGTCCTGAGATGGCAGAGACCCTCCTTAACCCTCAGTTCCATCAGAGCACCCAAGCAAGAACCCTCTAGAATACTCGGTTTGCTGTGGACTGTCCCGGTTTGCAACGATTGTCCCAACCTTGTTACTAATGGTGCCACTTTATCTTTTCAAAAGCATCCCAGTTGGGATGGTAATTGATATGCTTGTCCTAGCTAAGAGCATCTGACAAGCTCTGGTTTCTTCTCGGAGTGCCTGCTTCTACGTGCCTTGTGCCCTGTTCACCTGCGTGGCCTCCCCTATAGGAGTTCCTTTTGCACTGGTCATGTGCCCACACCCCCTGGACCCCGGCGCCGGCTCTGCTCCTCATCAGCTGCACACTTTGCAGGCAAGTGACCTGGCTTGCCTTTGCTTCAGCTTTGTCGGTGTAAGACGGAGATGATGATAACAGCCTCTGGCATGTAGTTAGTGGCCAATATGTCGTTGCCACTGCTATGGTTACTTCGGGGCAAGCATCAGTACCTGGCAGCCCTGCAGAGAGAGCCCAGACAGCTGCTGCTTCTGTTTGCCAGTTTCAGAGACCTTAGGAGGGAAGGCACCCTCCGACAGGTCAAAGGTGCTGTCACGGTCTAGGTCATCCCCCAGGTGAGATTCTTGCATTGCTCACATGTGACCCTCCTGGTGCTCGCGAACATTTGCTTGTGCAACCCCTCTGCTGCTGTGGACATGACAAACGCACCGGGTTTCTACAGGTCTGGGCTGGGAGATGCAGACCCAGTTACTCTCAGTGTAAGTCCTCTTCCTCTCCCCTCCTTCTCTCCAAGTTAGACGCCAGTCCAGGCTCAAGTCCACAGGAAAGGCATTCCCGCAAGTCTGTCTTCTTTGTGCCAGAGGCATTTGTCCCCACTCCCATGTTCCTTAAGGAAGTACCTCTCAAATCTTAAAGTGTGTACCCCTTACTGGGAATCCTGTTAAAATTCAGATTCTGCCTACTGAGATCTGAGGTAGGGTCTAGGATCCTCCCTTCCTTCCTTCCTTCCTTCCTTCCCTCCCTCCCTCCCTCCCTCCCTCCTTATTTCTCTCTCAAGGAAATGTGCAGCCAGAAACAAAGGTGAGTAGGCAGGCAAGAAGCACTTCTTATTTTACTATTATTTAGTTGTTCACATTGGTTGTTCCCTATTGGACTTGGGAAGCGAACCCTTCTTCTTGGGATGTACAGAGACTATGCTTCTTCGGAGACATCTGACCTAACTACTACTCCACCAGGGTGCCAGAACCTGCATTCCTAAGGAGCGCCCAGATGATTAAGATGCTGCTGGCTCAAGGATTTAGGGAGCAGTGAAAGCTTGGGGAAAGTTTCCACTTGAGGTTGAGAGTGAGGCCTGCTCTCAGAGCAGACTTTCTGTGAGCAGAGATCACTCCTCTTAGTGTCCTCCCCATTCACCCAGTCAGAAATGAATGGCTACCAGGGAATCAGCCATCTCTCTATGTGGAAATCACTAACTACTTGGGCATACTGACTCCCTCTCATCTGATAACCTTGCTTCATTCATTATCCAGAGGAGAGCTTTCATCTGAACATATCTTAGAGCTGATCTTATGAATTGAGAAGGAACTTACCACTATTTATTCTCAGCTAGAGTGGTTCTCAAAGTGTGGTTCTGAGACCAGCAGCATCAGCACCACTGGGAATTGGTCAAGATTGCAAATGCTTAGGCCCAGATCAGCAATTGTGTTTAACAAGCTCTCCAGGTAATTGCCATTCGTACTACAGTTTGGGAACCGAGTTCTAAGATGTCAGAGGAGAAGGTCCTTAAGTCTTTGGGGTCTGTCCAAGTTTCTGGAGCTTCTTGCTTCAGTGGGGTGTCAGGGAGATAATTCCAAGAAGGGGTTTTGTAGGATGGCAACCTTAGGTAAGGAAAAACAGGAGCAAATGAGCCACCTTCTGGGGATAATTGTTTGACTTTATGCAAATGTTCTAAGCAATAAAATCAGCTGGTGATGTACAGGAAATATGTGCTCCCATGCCGAGTGGTCTAAATAGAGTGTTATCAGTGATTGGGCTTCAGAGCCTCTATTACACAAAGCCTTAATGGCATGAAATACACCGCACCTGCTAAATGAAACACACAGAGATGTTACGGGAGTTTTCAAGAACATTTTATTTTGCATAATACAGTTTTTTTTCCAGACTAGAAATGGTATATTAAAAAGTCAGCAGGTATATAGCTTGTTTTAAAATTATTATTACTTTACTCTGGCTTTGCAGACTTTTACTTTCTTCCTCCCGCAGTTATTACACAGAAACACAAAATATTCTCTCCAGAAGGGGCTGCAGACATCAGTGAGTCTATTCCCTTCAAATCACAGGTGAAGAATTGGTGCCTGGAGAGATCTGAGGTGCCTGGTCCTGGGCGAGGGTTGGGACTGGTGCCCGGGTCACCTGAATTTCAGGCTCTGTGATTCCCATGGATTTCTTTCTGGAATCCCAGGTCAAGTAAGGGACCCGGGAAAGTGTTCTCGGGCCTCATACATTTTGTTGCTTGTGGGCAGCATCGGAGGAAATAGGCGCCCAATGATGTCACATACACATGGGCACACCTGATACAGCGGTGAGCACTGGGCTACTTGCATGAACCTTTTTGGGGCTGCAGTTCACTTCGAAGCATCTTCCTTTCGTACTGAGGCTTAGAAGTCCGTGTCTAGGAAGTCACAGCCACTGCTCCTGCATTCTGAGTATCAGTCCCATGTGCGGTTGTCAGGAATCCGCCTTCTCACAGGACTGGTTCGTGTGCTGACGACTGAAGTCACCAAGGCCCCTGCTCCTGCTTTAATGCTCTCATCAGCATCTCAAAAGTCTTAATACTTCTTAAAAATTATTAAGTATTTTCTTTTCACATTGGGCTTTACAAAGTATATATCTAGTTTTTCTCTGCATCTCTCCTGTTCCTCCCTACACATCCGTTGAACCTCACTTTTTTCCAAGGTGCTTTCTTTGACTACCCCAAGAGTATGTTATCTATCATGGTATCAGTGGTGTTAATCCCTATCATGAATTGCTTTCTTTATGAAGAGCAGTCTTATAACGTAGACACCATGATTGCTATCATGCCCATTTAACAGATGTGAAGACTGAAGGGTGGGGAGAGAGGAACTGGCTCAGGTTACACAGAGGAGTTGGGTTAGCACCTAGGTCTGCTTGACTCTTAGAGAATAGCAACTTAACCCCACGCTCTATAGTCTCATGGGCTGTCTGTCTAGTGCCTGATGCTCTGTGATGTTCATTGTCTCTCCTGTTTGATTGTAAAGGAGAGACGATGCCCTTCATTCAGTTTCACCTATACCATGCCTCGCAGACAGGATGCTCAATGAATATTTATGTAATAAAGGGCAGTTGGCTAAATTTAACGTGACTTTAGCCATGTTAGAACTTCCTGCAAACTGAAGAGGTGTCCAGGTTTGTGTTTAAATTTCTCCCACGAGTGTCGCTGAACAGTGTGGCTGGTGGAGGGGGTAGGTGAGATGCCTTATATTTGACTTCATGAATTATTTATGGAATTAACACCGGAATCGTCATTAATATGTGGAAGGAGAGGAGTTGCAATGTGGCTTGGTGCCCAAGTTTTTCTGGCAGGGATAAATTACCTTTACAGTGGCTGCTGGGGGGAGACTTGGATGATGGTTTCCAGGGGAGACAGAGCATTTCAGCCCCACCTTCCCTTATCTCTCTCAAATTGAGTCTAGGTATTTGAGTCAACTTCACTTCCCTTGACACCTAGTTAACACAGTGTGTGTTAAGTACCTATTGTGTGTGAATGGCATATACTAGATACAGGGAAACAATCAAGAAGACATATAAGCAAATACATTATCAGGTGAAGGGTAGCACAAAAATGTATCTGTGTCCTGTGGTACTGTGGGGCAGTGGTCTGGGTGGGGCTGGGGTGGGAGTTCCTGTCTAAACCACATCTCAAAGGGCAGATACAAATTAGCCTGGCTAGAGATGGGGATACCGAGTGTGCAGGAACAGGCTCTCCAGTTGGGAACAAGCCTACCAAGGACCAGAGAAGGATTGCCTGTAGTAGAAACAGTTAGTGTAAAAAGAGGGTCCCTGAGAGGTAACCTTGGCGATGAGGGGCTCAGGCAGAAGCTAGGAAATGGATGCTGATTGTGCCAGGGGACTTAGGTTTTATCTTAGGAGTTGATGGAGGTGTGCCTTGGGGATCTAGCTGATAAGGCCACCGGATGCTGTCCACATACATCCCACGGACCCAGATTTGAGACCTGGGGCTGGGGGAACAACCAAGATGAACAACTAAATAAAACAAAGTGCTTCCTCCTCTTCCTCTCGCTTCCTTTCTTCCTGCTTACTCACCTACATCCCTGCCTGCATCTTTCCTCGAAAACAAAGTAAAAGCAAGCTGATGGTATTTGGAGCGGGTCGAAGCCAGCACCGTCAGTGACCAGTTGTGGCTCTTGTGTCATCATGCGGGGGGCTCAGCAAGGAGGAAGGTCTCACACTTCTGGACAAACAGTAGTTTTATGGGCACCAGGTCCTAGAGGCCTCAGAGTGAGGGGGAGGCAAGCGCACACTGAGGATGAGAGAGAAAAACACTGTAGTCTCAATCCTGCCCCGTCAGCAGGTTTCCATTTTGAGAGCTACTGTATAACAGCAATCTCTTTCCCATTTTCTTCAAAGCATCATGAAGAAATGTAACTGCAGCTGGGTTCAGCCGCCCTCGCTTCTGAGCAATAAACTACAAATGATCACAGTTTACTTTGATGCTTCCAGAATTCCCCTACTAGTTACAGTGGCTTCTTGTCATTTACTTGTTGGACTGTCGCCTGTGTGTCGCACGTGAGCTCTGCCTTCGGAATGAGCCCTAGCTTTCCTGAGCTTGTCTTAACGTATTATTTATCCTCCAGTTCTTCTGTGGGCTCAAGCAATGCTCTGGGCTCCTGGGCAGCTGTGATCGCACTTAGGGGTTCAACCTGGCTGCCCCTGCCTTTTAGGGAGAAAAGATTGTTCCTGGCTCCATTTATTTCCAGGTAGAGAAGAATCAGAGAGCCCTGCAGGGTGAAGACGAAGGCAAGTCACACCCGCTAAGTGTTTCCCTCCCTCCATCCCTCTGTATTATTTATTTACTAAACCCAGTGAGGCATAACTAAAAGAAGGGAAAGGAACCGAGGAAATAGAGAATACAATGGCCCTTCAGATTTTAATGGGAGAGATAGCTGGAAGTGATTCCTAAATTATTAAATAAATCGATTTGATTCTTGAAGCCGGCCTCCAAGGTGTATTCATCAGTTTCATTATCATTGTCTTCAAGGGTAGGGAGAGTCACTCATCAAGAAAGTTTTATTATTTTCCCCCCTCTATTTTATTTTGAAGACTGCAATTCATGGCCCCTGTCTAATTAAACACGCACTTCTTTATCTGGCTGGAGCAATGTTCTTTCCATTGTATTTTGGCTCCTGTTCTGATCCCATTTGTCTTACATGACCACAGATGTGTAACAAGATTGGGTCAGCTGTAGGGCACACACACTTTGGAGAATCTTGATCCCATTTCAATTATAGGACTGTTTGGTCACAGATGAGCTCTACGGTAATTTGTCCACACACACGGCTTCTGTCATTTAGCTATTTGCCTAACAGAATCCACTGAGTGTTAGGATAATAGGCTGTGCCATCTCAAATGCCAAGAATAACACCTTAATGCACTTTAGGGAAATAATAGATTTTATTTTGGGGTTTTGGTGGTGACTGCAGTCGTGTTTGTTCCTTTCCTCATTCCCTCTCTTCCCCCTAAACACTTCTACTGCCTCCAGCCCAGTGGTAAAAAATGCCTGAACATCTAAATTCTTTTTCTTAATTATTCTCCTGAGGAAAGCAGGCCAAGCACCAGGGTGCAAAAAATTTAAGCCATAAATAACAAGCAGAAAGGAAATAAGAGAAATGACACCAGAATAAACTAAGCTATTAACTGAAAGCTTTACATCACCATCTTATTCCAGCCTGAAAAATCTAGGGGAAGCTGGTTGAGTATTTATTTTCCAAAGAATGTCATTATAATCTGCAGCAATTAAAAATGGATGAAGGGAACATTTCCCCATGATTTCCAGTGGTACTTCAGGCACTGATGCAGGAAACATTTGCGGAAGCATAATTCCCACTCCCTCCTGGAGAAGGAGGACAGATCTGGGTCCTTTGGGCCATATCCCTGGGTGGAGCGCAGGGATGAGAGAAGGGATGTAAGCAAAATAAAGGGTAGCCATTAAATGCTTTCCAAGATGAATGAGCACTCCTCCCTGGATCCGCTGCATAATTGTTTCTTTCAACTCAGTACACCTGGTGCAAAGAATTCTCTTCACACCTGCAAACCTGTCAGGTTTCCAATTATTGGTTCCAATTTCCTGCATGCTCCCCAGCCTTGGGGGTGGGGAAAAGGGTTTGTGTGTGTTGGCAACACAGCACCCTGAAGGTGAGGGCTGCAGGAAGCTAGGGTGCAGGGCTGCCCTCCTCCCCAGCTATCCCAGGCAGCCCGGCTGATGCTTGCAGAATAACTCCCAGCCGCCACGAGGCCTGGGGAGTCTTTGTGGGACCACTTCAGCTATGATCGGTGAGTCAGTCTTACTTTAGCTGCTAGGACTGAGCAGAGCTGCAGAATGGATGTGGCTGTGTGGGTACGTGGGTACATGTGTGTATGGCACAGGTAGGCATACACCTGCCAGCAATCTTGCCCTTCGTCTCCAACCTCCCCACCCAGGGCAGACCAGGACTCAGAGAATTAAGAGAGAAAATAAGGTGCAGGGAATAAAAGGAGCTGTAACAAGCCTCTCAAACGCTGTACATCTGCATAATAAGGGTCCAGCTAGATATCTAAGTACAGAGGAAAATGGAGGAGACACACTTCCTCAAAGTAGGTTACGGGTGGGGTGTGTAAATGCGGGGTTGGGATGCTGATAGGAGCTGAGGTCGGGCATCCGTGATAACAGTGTTTATCGTAAGTTTCATTTATGTAAACCTACTATTTATATGTGCATTAAAGTTTAGCCATTTCAGCCTGCTCTGCTCATCTTTTCCCTAAAAGTGCTTCCTCTGAAAGATCTACCAAGTGCTCGGTTTTATGTAGGCTCTTTTTCTGCAGCATTTAGGGTCACAGCTCTGCATCTGCACTTTATGGCAGGACTGCAGAAATAGCAGAGGCACTTTGTCGGGGGAAAATCTGTTATTAACTGCTCTTCTTGTCCACTGGTCTCTCTGTCCTGATCAAGGGGCAGGGGTGGAAACGAGGGCTTTCTCAGAAAGCCCGAATCCTCTAAGAGGGCTATGGGTGCCCTTTGGGTAGACAGACAGGGTCTGTAGGGAGGAGTCTCAAGGAGCCCTGGCCTTGCATGGGCTTCTGCCATCCCCTTCCAGGGAGGGGACAGGCTTTATGGAAAACAGCATCTGAAGACAGAAACGAGAGGACAGCTGTTTTCAACACAACATAAGGAAGATCTTTCTAACCTTCTGAAATGACAACTGGCCACTTTGTGGGGTCTTATTGCCCGCTGGTGCCTTGGGCAAGATTGCAGTCCACTGCAGCCCTGGTCTGTACCACCTCTAGGGCTGTGCTGTCCAATGTGGTGGCCTAACCATGTGTGGCTTCTGAGCACTAGGAATGTGCTAGTGTAATTGTGAGGAACTGAAAATGTAATTTTATCAAAGGTATGTATCAGAAACGAGATCAGGATTGTCAAGAGGTACCTGCGCTCTCATGTTCTCAGTAGCCAACATGTGGGAACAACCTGTGTGTCAAAGGGTGAATGAAAAAGACAATGCGTTATAGGTGGAGAAGAGGTTATTATCCAGCATTTGTGACAACATGGATGAATCCAGAGGGCATTATTCGAAGTGAAAAAAGCCAGACAGAGAAAGACAAGTACTGTAGAGTATCACTTATATCTGGGAACTTAAAACAAAAATAAGTTAAACTTAGAGGAACAGAGTATAATAGTGGTTGCAGGGGCTGGGGAGATGGGGACAAGGGGAGATGTTGGTCAGAGGTCACACACTTTCAATGATAAGATGAGTAAGTTCTGCACATCTAAATGTGTACCATGTGACATTGTTAATAATACTGTATTTATACTCAGAATTTGCTGAGGGTATATCCTAAGTGTAAAAAGAAAACAAAAAGAAAAAGAAAAAGAAAAAAAATCAGCTCTGTGTTGTGATGGATATGTGTTAATTTGATTGTGGTAATTACTTCAAGTGTATCTGTTTGTCAAATAATCATGGCATGCACTTTAAAAATATACAACTTATTTGGCAGTTACTCCTCAGTAAGGCTGGAGGAAAAAATGTAAATTAAAATACTGAAGCAGTGTAAAATATATTTGCTGTTAAATAGACTTCATTATTTTAGTAGGATTACATTTGACTTTAAGCATGGAAAATTTAGTAGCAGAAGTTGAGATGTCTGTAAGTGTGAAATGCTCATCAGATTTTGAAGACTTAGTATGCAAGTGTATGTCTTATTAGTCATTTTTATATTAATTACACATTGAAACATTTTGCAAATATTGGTTTAAATCAAGTACTTTGTTACAGTTAATTTCATACTTTAAAAAATGTAGCTACTAGAAAATGTAAAATTGCATATATGGCTTGTGTTGTGTTTCTATTGGATAGTACTGCTCTAAGTCTCTTCCAATATGGGGAGAGTTTAAGAATTATGTAATTGTTCTTATTCCTGAGGTGGATTCTTTTTTACTTTAGATAGAAAGATTGTTCATAAATACTTATGGCTTCTAGAGTAGCCACCTAAGATAATTTGTATTGGTGAAGATGGTGGGGACATGCGATAAGAATTCAGAGAAATGATAAGCAATGATATCGGAACCTCTTATAACTTCTGATAGAATTTATTCCACAAGAAGGTATCTCGCATGTGCAAAAGCTAGTGTTTAAAATAATAAGATAAGCCTTCTTTTAAAAATCAGAATATATAACCTGACTTTTATTCACTGCTTTTCTCAAGCCGTTAAAGTTGAATTAAAGTCTTTCATTGTTCTGTACCGTTGAAACACATCCCAAGAAAGACCTAGAAACACAGTGGTAGACTCTAAATTAAGCAATAAGATATGCACTTTTAGCTTCCCTAATTACCTACCATTGAAAGTAGGTTGGAACTAAAATAAACATGCTGCCTTGAAATGAGAATTAATATGTGCTAGTGCTGCTGGGGAAAGCCCTATTAAACAACTGAATTTTGGAATATTTTGCTTTGTCAAAAAATCTAAAGGTTTTCTTCCCTTTGGAATTGGATCTTCATTTAGAAATTTTTTTTAATTACCTGTTCCACTTGTTTTACAAAGTGCCTTTATCGAGCTATTATGACATTTTGTTTCATTATGTATTGCACCCTGTCACATCCTATGAAGGAAATAACCACCTTCTCTGTCACTCCTTGAGAAGTCAAGTGTAAATAGTACCATGATTCCATGGGGGAAGAACTGTGGTAATTATGGAACATTGCACTGAGAGTTCTGGAAAAGACACCTCTTTGTCATTCCATTAGGGACATGTAGGGGAGATGGAGGAGGGGAAAGGGAAGAGCCAAGGGCAAGGGGGAGTTGTGTGGGCTGGTGGCCACTGTGGGACTGACATTTAGCCTTATAGTCTAGCTCTGCTGGACCTCCAGATCCTATGTCATATGTTTTTCAAATTAGGGGTGAATTCTACTCAGATTGTCCAAGAAGTATATTCCCCATTTAGAGTAGGCTAAAGACTGATCTCATTATAAATAGAAGCTGCTAGAATCAGGTCAGGCTCTCTTCTAGGGGCCGAGCATGAATGAATTGGAACAACAAAAAAAAATCTCAGAGTCTTGAGCAAGTCTTAATTTCTGTCCCCAAATGAGAGAAGAGGAGAAGGAGAAAGGCAATTTGAGCACGATTCCAGAGCCTATTATCAGAGCAGGAGCAGGGAAGATGTTGATGTTAGGGCTGAAGGGAGACAGTTTAACTACCACCTTTTGCAATGGAAGTTTAAAAAGACAATTTAAGTATCACCTTTTAAAATTGAAATGCTAAACAGTTTAGCCTAGGCTTTTATCAGGACTACAAGTGACATATCTTTGTAAAGAGATAAAAGAGAAACACCACTGTAGAATACCTGGCTACAAAATATCGTGTAGCTTAAATCATGACCTTATCGTTCTGTACTCCCAAAGAGGGAGTTTGAGACACTTTTTCCTGAGTAACTCTTGGGGGCTCTGTGACCCAATAAACCTGAAGGATGAAAGGGCCATGTGAAGTTCTTGACATCCATCCCTTCTGCTTCAAGCTAGACTTCTATCAAAGAACTCTTTTGTGATCTTACCTCAAAATGGAAAGAGAGAAGGATTTCCTCTCTTAGTTCTATGATGATTTAGGAGAATTAACTACTCTGTGCCCACTGCATGTTATGCCTTTCAATGCTCAGTGACTTGTAAGGGTGGATATTATTGATTCCATTCTGGGAGTGAAGACACCAGGGCTGAGAGATGAAATAATATGTCTGAAGTGAAACAGCCATTGAGCAGAAGAGTTAGGATGTTGACAGTTCTCTGACTACGAAACCATGCGCTTTCCCACTGAAGTGTGTTGCTCTTAGGAAATTCTTTTGAATATCTAATCAGCATCTCATCAGCTATTAGTTAAGCTTATTATCTCAGTGCTGGATGGAAACGGAGCAGTTATTCTCAATATTCCATTCAAAACTCTTTCCTTTCCTATGTTTGAAGGTGGCTACATCAGTCTCTCTCTCTCTCTCTCTCTCTCTCTCTCTCTCTCTTTCAGGCAGGAATGAAGGTGAGCACAGGCAGGCAGACAAGGCGAGAGAGGAGGAAGTATTTTATTTTATTCATTGATTGTTCTCCCTAGCCCTGGGTCATGAACCAGTGACCATGGGATGTATTTGGACAGTGCTTTATTTAAACCCCTGGTCCACCAGGATGAGCCAACACCAGTCTTCTCTTACCTTTCTCTTTCTGTTTTGCAAAATGAGCTAAGGAAGAGAAGTGTTCCTAGTCCTAAAATAACTTTATTTCTTTCAACTGGCTTTTATTATATATCTCTGCAGATACACAGTCTTGCTTATAGGAAAGGGTCAATCTTCTGTTTCATTCCTTCACTCACACACTGGGGGTATGGGCCATATGCCGTGCCCCGGGCTGGATGGTGGACATTCAAAGAACCAGGTCTGTGTTATAATGAGTATCAGAGAGTAATGGCCTTGGTCTGAGCAGGATGGAGAGCAGCAGAAGCTGGACTTTTGGGTGGCAAGGACAGGCAGAGTGCCTGTGCAGTCATATCAGAATTTGGGTGTGATTAAAGTTGTGGGGTGTGCACAGGACAAGGGCAGAGGATGTTTCATGGCAAATGTCAGGTCACAGAGTTGTTATGGAGTTCATATTTTGTTTTTAACTTGGAAAAAAATAATAATTTGATGGAAGCCCATATCAAAATTCCTACCATCCAGTATTAAAAATGGTTAGCATTTTAACATTTTTTTAGACTTTTAAAAAGAAATTAAATATTATAGATACATTTAAAGCCCCTTAGCTAATACCTCTGCCTGCTTCCTTTGCCCAAAGCAATGGTCCTTCATTTGGTGTTTTATCTTTCTGGGTCATTTAAAGCACATTTTGTACACACAGGTATTACACACTAAACACATCTGCATCACATGTTTTTTCCCTCCCCATAACTTCCTTTTTGAGTTGTATCCTTGCTGGTAGATCAAATTCATTCATTTTAACTGTGGTGTAGAAACCCATTTTATGAACAGTGCATTTTATTACCTGTTCCCCTGTTCATGGGGCGATTGATTGTTTCTCTTTTTATGTTGTCAAAATGATGCCAAAATTAGTACCTTTACCCTCATTTCTCTGGGGAAGCAGCATTCAGTTTTTCTTGATAATGAAAGAGCCACATTGGAGAGTGGGGAATTTATTAAGAAAACAAATAATAAAACAATAAAATCAGAACTCTAGGTCTTTCTCTAGAAATTCTTTTTTGAGAGTCTGGCAATTTTCTGGGATTTTTTTTTTTTTTTTTTTTTTTTGCTACCAAGTCCCCAAGGGATTCTCTCCACCAGGGACTTTGTGAAATGGGTATGACTGGCATGTGTAGACTGAGCACAGGCAGCCACCCATGTACTCTTTCTTGAGAGAGGTGTTTTTGAGAAAGGGGTTAATGGTAAAGAGTTCCAGGATGAGATTGTATTCAGACACAATACTTTGGTGACTGTATGGACAATAGAATGAGCCCCAACTTTATCTGTAAGACATTCCTCCTTCAGGGAGACAAAGTAGAATGAGACCATCCCTAAACTTGAGTAGCTTGCAATCTACCAGAGCATTTTATGGAAGCGTGGACCCAAGGGACCTGAGCCTGGGTGCTACCTAACCACAGACTAACAGTCTCCTGATCCAGGTTCCTGGAAGGGGTTGTCCCTTCCTGGTCAATACCAGTATTAGTGGTCTCCTTGCTGTCCACTGACAGGGAAGCTGAATCTGCATGTTTTCCATGCAGATTCTTGTTCTTCCATGTTCTTTTTTTTCCGGAAGAAAGTTGGAAGAAATAACTAAGCAGGGTCTGATGTATGTAGATTTTATATTTCCTCATTTCCCATGAATGTAAAATATCAAGATCTATAATAGTTATAGAAAGTTTCCAACTCACCCAGAAGCAATAGAAATAATTTAATTCTTAATAATTCAACAATTCATTTCAATATAAACATCCTTTTCTGAAGTCTAAAGAAATGGTATTGCTGACCTACTATATGAGGGCAGATATTGCATATTTTAATAGAGTCTTAGAAGTCATCCTGTTCCTATGCCTTCATTTGACTAAAGAAGTAAACTCCCAAACCAAGAATAGAACAGTTTTGTCCAAGGTCGCTCAGAGTTAGTGGTAGAGCCAGCACAGGACAACGCTCTCCTGACTTCCTTGCTATTGTTTTCTCTATGCCACACTTAAATAAACACCAGATGACCATCTGCTTCTATAAATAAGTCACACGCCTCACTTCTAGGATACAGGGACTGGGAAAGCACCCATCTTTTTGAAAGGGACATTTAGTGACTCTGATATCATTGTGCCCTCAGAAAGGACCTAAGCGGAGCTGACCAAACCTCTCAAAAGATCTCAGTGTCTGTCCTACCTACACAGCAATTCTGGAAGCCCGTGCTCACCCCAGGACCAAACCCCTATTTCTCACTGTGCTCTCTCATCCTGTGACTCATGGGAGTTCAATGTTCTTTGTGAAGTCAATGGAGGAACTCCGCTCAAATCAACTTTGTAGGAAATGAAACAAGGGACTACAGAGAAGCAGATCCCGACCCGTCAAGGAGAGGGGCTATTTTTAAGTCAGGAAAGGAAGCATTACTGTTGAGTGAAAGAATCCTTCTGAGCCTTTATTATAGCCTCTCAGAAGGAAATTCTTTTATGTTGAGTGTATTGATATAAAGGCAGTGTCCAACTCTATAGGTTTTATGTTCAGGAGGAAAAGCTCTTACAGTGTTTCTCTTTCTCCACTATTAGTCATATACCACCAGCCTCTCAGAAAAAGTAATATTCTGTATAGTGACAAAGATACTTTATTTGATTTGACTTCAGGAAACAGGGTTCAAGTCTTAGATTGGCTACTTACTAGCTCTGTGATCACAGGTAAGACACATCAGACACGTCACCTCTCCACATGCAGCTCAGGGGCCAGAGTCTAAAATGACAGTGGCTGGGACCTGTTTCTCAGGGTGGTTCACTCACCTGTGCTCTTTGCATTTATTTTGCTTTCTCACCAGCTATGTGGCAGGCATTGTGCTTAGTGCGAGGGATGCTAAATGAGACACGGTGCCTGCCCTCACTATTGTCTAGTGAGGGAGACAATGAAGTAATCACATTAGTGAATATGAATCCCAAACTGAGTGAACTCCCTGCTGGTTTAAGGGTATGGTTCTCTGAGAGATGGACAAGAGAACTGGCCTAGATGACAGAGAGGGAGAGGGAGGGGGAGGGGGAGGGGAGGGGGAGGGAGAATATGAGGAAGTAGTTTAGATCAGAGAAATGTCACAGGTGAGAGTGAGAGCAATGTGTCCCTCACAACAACAGGTGGAAACCTCGGGGTGGGAGGGTGCATAGTGCATTTCACACAGGGACTGAAAAAAATGCCACGTGACTGGAGCTCAGCGCGTGATGGGAGGATGGTTTGAGGAGAAGCTGGAAAAGTAGGCAGGGGCCAGGCCAGACTAGGATTTGCAGGACATAGCAAACCTTCTGTAATGGCAGAATGAGAGCAATGGCAGGTGACAAGAAAAAGATGCGCGAACTTGGACTATCTGTGTATAGAGTTGCATGTGTGTGCGTGTGTGTGTGTGTGTGTGCACATGTCTGTGTGTGAGGCCTGCACACGAGGATGAACTGGGAGGAAACCGTGAGTGTGGAGACAACACTCAGAGGCATTACAGTAAACAAGACAGGACTTGACGGATTGTTAGGTGCAGTTCATGATTGTGGGGAGAATGAGAAGTGACTGCACTTGAGAACTCACTTATCATTTAGAATGAAATGGACTGAACTGGGAGGTGGGTTGGAAGGAGGGCGTGATTAGGACTGCTTCTTGGTTTCTGATTAGTGGGACGGGATGGATGACGCTGACATTCTCTGAGTTGGAGAACCATGCAAGAGAGCTCAGTTTTTGTTTTTTTGTTATTTTGAGAAAATCTGAAGTCCAGTCTTATGCAGGCTGAATTTAAGAACTTTTGACACACCCCGCCCAAGAGGCTGTGTTAAGTAACTGCAGGTGAAAATGTGATTCCGAAGCTTGGAAATGGGGTCTGACCTGGAGCTACAAATTTGAGAGTCAAGGGGTCGTTATTGAATTCATAGGTGTGGATGAGATTGCTTTGGAAGAAAGTGTGGATGGAGAGGAAGTAAACAGAATTAGGAAGCAAGTTCAGACAGAATTGTTTCATGGAAGCCAGGGAATGAGAGTGTTTCAAAAAGGATGATGTGGGTTAGTGGGGTCAAATGCTGACAGAAAGGTGAGACAGGACTAAATGTGTCTATCGGATGTAATGGTCATGACACTTAACATTACGGGGAACTACTCTAAAGTCTTTATGTATGACTCATTATCCCCAGTTTCCAGATAAGGAAACGGGCACAGAGAGCTTATGTAACCTGCCAAAAGTCACACAGCAAGTAATTTAACTGAGGGAATATGACTTCGGATTCCATCTCCTTAACCACCACCATATATACTGCTCCCTCCTAGTTACGTGGAGGTCATTGCTAATTTTGTTGAAAGCTGTTTAGATCATATGAGCTGGGAAGAAGGTAGACACAGCTGGTACTCTCTGAAATAACTGCAATCCCCCTAGGCCTATGAGTTTTTGCTTTCTACTGCAAACTTTTTATCATGTACTGAGGTCCTTCCAGGTATGTTTTACTCATATAATATGGCTATCACATGTTTCACTATGTATGTACGTATTTGATTGGTTTCCAAGCTTTGTTACGGTGGACAGTTTTAAGGCACCACATAGGCATGGTTAGGCAGGTTTAGGAAAAATATTTATATGGTTTCAATTTGTCTGTGACTGTCTTGGTTTATGTTTATCCTGGCATAGTTAGGAGTAGTTCTTCCTTTCACTCACGGGGGTGCCTGCTTTGGATGTTAAATCATATAGCCTCCTGTGATAGTCTGTTTTATGTGTCAGCTTGGCTAGGCTATCACCTCCACCTGTTCTTTCTAATCCAGGTATTGTGAAGGCATTTTGTAGATGTGATTAGAAGACATTTTCAGTGCACCTTAAGTGACTGTTATCCAAGATAATCTGGATGGATCTGGTTCAATCAGTTGAAAACTCTAAAGAGCAGAACTCGGATTCCTTTAAGGAAGACATTCTGCATGTTGATGGAAGCATCATCTTCTGCTTAAGTTCCATCTCAGTTCCCCTCCTGAATCTCTTTGGATTTCAGACTTGCCTACGCAGCTCCTATAATCACATAATTCCTCGCAACAAGTTCTTTTTTTAAGAGGAGGGAGAAGTATTTTTATTTATTTGTTCATTTGGTGGTTTTGCGCTGATCCCAGGCCACGAATCCCGATCCTGGGCTGCTCCAGCACCTGAGTCAGCAGGTGTGCCACAAAAATTTCTTAATACAGATCTCCTGGTTCTTTCTTTGCTGGCATCCTGATCCATCTCCCTGCACACAGAAGCCCCTCTGCACGTGCCACAGTGACCAGGGAATCGGCCTGAGTTGGATTTGCCATCCTCTGGGGCCCGAGCCCAGAAGCAGGGGCACTTTGGAAGTTGTGAGGAATTTTTGGTTGCAACGGTGACTTGGGCTGCTTTTGAGACTTAGTTCTCAGGGGCTAGAATTAGAATGCTAGAGGCCTTGTTATGCACAGCAACCCTAGATGACAGAGAACTGAGTCTGAAATAGACTCAAGTTCCTTTAGCAACACAGGAGCTTTTGAGAAATGTCTACACTAAGAGACAGGATAGTAAGGGAGTTGAGGACTCCTGGAGAGGGTTACTGCGTGATGGGCCAGAGACCCAGTGGATTAAGAGTGAAGTAGAGAAAGGAAGCACCCTCACGGAGTTCAATGAGACGGATACCCCTAGGAGGTTGAAAAGGATCCTGGAAGGAGTTGATGAACAAGCCAGTTGGATAGAGCCATCTCTGTGTAGGGTGCTGAATTAATGGCTTTGAAGGTGAACAGTTTCCACTGATGACAAAGTCCTTGTGTGACCATGGAGGCAGGTAGGAGTGCCACAGCCTAGGTCAGGGGTGGCTGATGGGTGATGTAACAGATACTTTATGGAGAGGAAGGCAAGTTCAAAGATGTGAGGAGCAGATGAGATGATGGCTTGGGAAATTCTCTGAACTCTCAATGCAACGATTCTCTAGCAGATGGATCCCGTCTTTTGCATTACAGAGCTTCTGTCTGCCCTGGCAAAAGCCTAGTCAGGTTTTTCCATGCTAAGTTCTCAGGGGAGGGGAAGTGTGCTGTGGGAGTGTGGCCTTCACCTTCTCTATATCCCAAAGCACTTCAGGATGTCGTATGACTTGACACTCCGAGGATCCTGTGACATGGTACAGGAAGGACTTAGCACAACAACAGCGATAAACAACAGTGAGAAACAGGGTGCAGAGTTGACTGAAGCTTCGACCTGGTGTGCATCTGGGGGTGAGATTAGATGAAGATCACTCAGCATTTATCTACAAAACCAAAGCCATGGAAGGGCCAGGAGCTGAAACGCTGGTGTCCACCCACAACTATAGTAATTCCTCTGTGATTTCTATCTTAGTAACTATGTGGGTTTGGTGCCCGTGTCAGGACGTGTCCCTCTTTGAAGGGAGGTCCAAAGACCCACAGGGCCAGGGTGATGGCCACTGTGCGAGGTTAAGGGGACACGATAGGTGGGTTCAGACGTGGTTAACCATTTGAGTAAAACACACTGGGCCTCACTGAGTAAGCAGTGTGTTCTGCTGTAGCAGAAGGTTGCTTTGCTTAGAAGATAAAGCATATTACTTATGCTCCTCTCTCATTTCTTCTCCTCTTAAGCTTTGTGTGTCTAACTAGAGTATTATTACTGACCTAGAGTGCTGGTTGCCTACAGGGCTCCTCTGAGTGACAATTAGATGGTGTAATTTATGAGCTCATTGTAGAAAGTCTGAATATAATTGTAATAAAATTTTCTTCATGGCAACTCAAAGCAATAAGGATCGTAAATTCATTTCTCAGCTGGGGAGTGAGGTGTAGAGAAGGTTGGTGAATAAAATGAGATCACACAGTAAGTCAGTGGCAGGGATTGGTTCTCAAATTGCAGTTGTCGAATGATGATGAAATTTGAGTGCTTGCTATAAGGTAGGAACTTTGCATGGTTTGTTTTAATTTTTTCTCCCGACTCTCTTATTATCACAGTCACCGCTTTAATTATCACCACTACCACCATCTTCATCACCAGTGATATCACCGGGATCATCATCACCTCTATCATCACCACCATCACCATCATCATCATCGTTACCATCACCACCAGCATCATCATCACCATCATCTCCATTATAATCTTTATATTATAGATCAAGAAACTGATGTTCAAAAAAGTTAAATAATTTGTTCCAGAATTAAATAACTAACAAATAGTGGGATTTGAACCCAAGCCATCTGACTCTCTAACAGGCACACCGAACTCCTGTTTGCAATGCCCTGATTTTTCCCTTCCTCCTGTACTAATTCAGTCATTCCATAGGAAGTTACTTCTGCTGTGTGTGGCATTGGATGTGCATCTGTAAGTCACCAGGAAAGTGATAGAAATTGATGGGCCACGTGTGTAGGAATCATGCAAGATTGCTTCCCAGATTGCTGCGTAACAGACAGTCTGTTACCGTGTTAGCATCTCTTACATGAATGGCAAAGTTGTGTTATATGATAATCTAACGTGATTACTCTGTTGGTTACAGGTTAAGGTGGCCCCTTTTGAGTAAGGATGGCTTGTATGTAGGATGAGATCATTCCTGATGTCTCTCATTTGGGAAAGAGAAAGGTTCTTAGTCAGGAACCAGACCATAAAGAATGGAGAGAACTCAACCCTTTCTTTTTTGTCTAGACTCTGTGAAGAATTGCAATTTGGTCTAGGATTATGTCCTGCCTGGTGGATGTTGAGGATGGTGCCTGACATGCTAAGGTGAGGGAGAGACAGGGAGAAGTTGAGTGTGACGGTGCTCTGCTACCTGAAAATGAGGTAAGAGAGATGACCTAGATTTTTGGTATGCTTTGTGCTTTTCTGTTATGTTGCCTCAAGTCACTAGTAAAAACTTGATTGTTCCAGCTCAGAACCAACTGTACTGCTACAGATAAAGAGGTAATTCATGAATACCTGGGTCAGTTATAAAATGGGAGCTGCAGTACCCCTTGAAACAAGCTTGAAATTTGGACAGAAACTCCAGGGGGCGGTATCATTCCTAACAGAGTCCAGTTTCCTTAAAGGTGTTCCAGTGTTTCTTTGAGCTCTCTCTTCAGAAGCCTCACCTTTAAGTCACACTAAGGGCTTAAAATTTTGACTTTCCAATGGTCATGTCATATCCTTCATTCTTCACCTCTGCTGCCTGGCAAGTTGTCCTTCTGAAGGAGTGAGCTGCCCTCAAGTTGCTAGGGCAGACTTTTCGGCTCTGAATTCTACCATCATTAAAATCTCATAGATGCCCACCGAACACACAGCTCTCCATCACTGTGGCTATCAGACTTGCAGAGAGAGATTTATAAAACTGTAATTACTTTCCTATATGCTTTCATAACAATACTAAAACACTGAAGTAGAAAAAAATGATCATTAATGCTGCTATCCCAGCAAGTCAAGCTATCTTTATCTTTTTCATGTTTTATGCCATAATAATTATAGGGAAGTACAGTTGTGTGTGTGTGTGTGTGTGTGTGTGTGTGTGTGTGTGTGTGAGATAGAGAGAGAGAGAGAGAGAGAGAGAGAGAGAGAGAGAGAGAGAGAGAGAGAAAGGTTTGTTTTGCTTCTCTACTATGGGTTATATACTCCAGTTTTTTCTGGAATGTTCTTGCTTTCATTTATTTCTGATTTTTAAAAAAGGCAAATCCTTAATAAAATATGATTTAGTTGTATACCTTTCTAAGACAACAGGAATAAATTCTAGCATTAGGAAGAAATTCTTTGTCACAGTGATCTGTTTTTTATTCATGCTTTCACATTTTGACAAACCTGTCATATTTATAATGCAGGACGTCTCAGTGTCTCAATGGGGTGCAATATTGCCTCCCAGGGGACATTTGGCAATATCTGGAGACATTTTTGGTTGTCCCAAGCAGGGAACGATGCTGCTGGCTTCTAGTGGCAGAGATCAGGGATCTGCTCAACATCCTTTAATGCACAGGACAGCCCCCATCACAAAGAATCATCGGCCCAAATTGCCACTAGTGCTGAGGTTGAGAAACCTCACTATCATGTAAAATGGTAACTTCATAGTTCTCTGAGCATGTGCCTAGTTTACTGAATCATCCTCTGCTCCCTTAACTGGACACCAGTTGTCTGCCAGTTTTTCTGTGTCGTGGTACCATCTTCATACACCGAGTGCTGACTTGCTAGGGCTTGTAGTGGGTTATCTGAAAGCGTGTTCCAGCTCCTGGTTTCTCTGAGTTCGAGTATCATCTTTGGATCGGGTGGAAGGGATTGTGCATAAGTGGTACCTATAGATCCATCATGAAATCTAGAGGCATGAGCTACCAGCGGGTAGCAGCAGGAACACAGGGGAGTAGGTGAGAAACAGGGAGGAAAGGTAAAAGTTGGACCAGTGGGACTCAGATCGAAGAGCACTGGATTCACACTGATTCTACAAACCTCCTCTTAGGTTAGTCAGTACAGGCTTCTGTGCTTGCCCACGCTCAGTTACCATGCAGCACTCTCCATTCTTCTACCTACTGGCTCTGCTTATGTTTTTCTTCAGCACACATTGCTACCTTACATGTTACCTATCTGACTTACATTATGATTTTTCTCTCTCCTCTCCATGGGATCCCCATCCAAAGATGGAAGTCTCATTGGCCAGCTGCCTGGGTGTCAGCCTTGGGGCTCCTCCCTGGGACTCATCATGGGCAGGACTCCAGAAGTCTCACACCAGATACCTGAGGCCTCAGTGCTGGAGTGAGCCTCCCTGTCTGAAGGTTCACAGTCACACTTGATCTACTATTTATGAAATGATTAATATTCTTTACTCATAAAAAAAAATAGATTGCAGTCAGCTTTTGAGTGTGGATAGCCACATCTTCTCTAAAACATCACCAGCACCAGCTAAATGGGAATGGTGGGAGCTGGGGTTGGGGGAGGCCATCTGGAATCACGCAGTTGAAGGGTGACAGTCCTGCCCCAGGCCTCTGCAGCCTTGTAGTTGGCAGCGGTGGAGGCTACATTATGTTCCATGTCACTCAAAGGCAGGTGAGCAAAGCTGAGTCTCCCTGCCTGGCTCTGCAGCTGCACCTCCGATCAGGTGGTCCTGCCCGCCTTGGTTTGGTTTGGCAGCTCGGGTTCTTGAAAAGCGAGTGACAGGGGCAATAATCTGCACTTGGCAAGGCAAAGCCTAACACTCTCTGAAAGGCACAGCTGGGCCAGGCTCAGCAACTTTATTCATTAGGCAGTTAATCTCCAGGCTGTCAGCCGAGGCCGCAAGGGCAGGCCCAGGCAGGGAAGCTGTGCTTTCAACAATTCAATCCAGCCCCACAAATATTATTGAGCCCGTGCGACGCAGGCACTGTGAGTGGCTGCAGAGAAAGCAAAGATGAGAAAGAAAGGGACAGTTCCTTTCTCAAGGTGCTTACCTTTTAGCTTCTCTAAGATCTGCAAGAAAATGGAAGCAGAGGACAGCTGGGACTCAGAGTTGGGAGAGAGAATAGTCAGTTGAAAAATCAGAACACATGCCATGGGGAGGTGTCCAAAGTCTGGATATATTTCTTCTTCCTACTCTTGCCTTCCCTGTTTACACAGAATATTTTCTCCACCCCCTCACGTCCATGTTTTAATCTCTGGAACCTTTGACTCTGTTACCTTAGATGGCAGAAGAAACATGACAGATAATTTTAAGGATCTTGAGACGGAGAGAGTATCATGGATTATCTAGGTGAGCCCTGAATGCAATCACAAGCGTTCTTAGAGAGAGGCTGGAGCGTCAGGTAGAGATTTGAAGATAGTATTCACTGGCATGGAAGATGGAGGATGAGGCCATAAGCCTAGGAATATAGGCAGCCTCTAGAAGCTGGAAATGCCAAGGAGATGGGTTTTTCCTCTTACAGCCTCCTGGAGGAGTGCCACGCGGCTGAACCTCATGGACTTCTGATCTCCAAAACTGTAAGCTAATACATATATGGGATTTAAGTCACTAAATACATGGTAATTTGATACACAACAATGGGAAAGAAATACATTTCCTTTGTCTTTCTTCAGTCTCTGCCCCTCCATCTACATGTCCTTCCTTTTCACTTTCTTTCCTCCTTTCCTGTCTATTTTATTTTCTTCTAATCTGCCCTCCCTTTTTCTCCCCTTTTCTCTCTCTCCTTTCCTTTTTTCCTTTCCTATCCTATCCCATCCTACCCTACTCTACCCTAATCTATCCTACCCTACTCCATCCTATCCTATCACAAAAATAATACTGATTTTTGAATTTCAAGCAAGGGGTGTAGAAAATAACAAAGGGAAGATTTTCCTGATAATCCTGCTTCCCATCTTCTTAGTGGAAGGTACAGTGATCCAGAACTAATTGCTTGGGCTCACAAGCTGGCTCTGTCACTTACTCCCTGTGTGATATTAGATGGGTTATTGACCTTGCCTTGCCTTGGTTTGATTATCTTTAAAATGGGGAAAAGGTTATTCACTTCAAAGGACTTGCAGTTCATGAGTGCCCAGAAGAGTAAGTACTCACTTCATTGTCAGCCATATTATCTTTTTACAGCTTGTTCTATTCTATACAAACATGTGAATCTATTTATATCAACTATGGAGAGACTTATTTTTACTATGATGATATGATGTACATATTATTCTGAAACATGAATAGGAATATTTTAGCCATGGTTATGCATGGAAGAGAGGATTTCAGACACATTTGTTGTATAAGCAAAGACACACTGATAGACATTTTCAAGAGAGTAAATAAGGGAGCAGTTTGATAAGAGAGGGGCAAGGAAGAAGGGGAGAAGGTAGGGAGGAAATTTGGAGTGATTGTATAATTGGTGGTTAGGGTCAGATTATAGAGGGCTTTGATTGACCAGGAATAAAAGCACTAAGGATTTCTGCCCTTGGTTAAAGAGTCAGAATTAATGAGACTTGTTCCTCAGAGAGGTTATTGAAGTAACAGAGCTGAGTAAGATGATGTGAAGTGAAAGATAAGTAAGAACACTCTGGCAGCCTGAGTTAAGAAGATGGCATTGGGTGAGGTAAGCAAGGATGACTTTAGAAACATCATGGAGTGTTATAATTTCCTGAAACAGACTACTGGTGTAAGGGGTGGGGTAAGAAGGAGACATGGAGATTTCTGAGTACTGGATACTTGGGAGAATGCGATGCCAACATCTTGGGTATCATGCTTGACTTCCTTCTGTCACTGCCAATGTACAATCAATATTGTCAATGCATTCTGCTAACATACGTTCTCGTAATTTCTCATTGTCATCCTTTTGTACTTATTTAGCACTCAATTTGGGAACCCAATATGACCTGAGAGAGAAAAGTGTGACCTAGCCTGATTAACAAGTTGGCAGACTCTGGGAAGTTGAAACCAGAAGCTAGTGAGAGGGTGGGGAAGGTGAGAGGGAAAGAAGGGATCCCCTTTGCTAGAAAGGGTACTTTCTTACTGGGAGAGGCATGGAGAAAGAAAGGGAAGAAAAGATTTTCAGCAGAAGGAGGTTAAGTGGTCTCTGGATGAAGGGGGAAGCAAGGGGCAAAGGATGTTGGGAGTGAGTTGGGGGTAGGAAAGAGGGAAGATGTTTGGATCAGTTACTATAGGGATTTCAAGAGGATAGCAAATAGAATCCCCTCTCGAATTTTGATGGACTCTAGAAGGAAGATGCCTTTCCTGCTGTGTTCAACAATAGGATCAGGGAAAAGCCACGGCCCCAGGACTGGGAAGGAAAACTTTAGAAGGACCAGGCATGGGAGACCGGGATGTGTGTGGGGTCAGTGAGCACATGTAACAATGACTGAGCGTGGATGCTGGCTGAAGTTGGAATGAAGATGAGAGGTGAAAAAACCATACTGGACTGATGACTGCAGTTCATGAGCAGCCACAGAGCAGATCTCCATGACACTGGGCAACTCTTCCTTTCTGCACTCCTACCCAAGTCTGACAGCATCGTGTCCAGCTATTCCAGTGCAATGTGTTCATCCTGATTGATTTGGAGGGAAATACACTGCTTAACAGAAAATGTCTGACCCTTACAACCCCTGTACCATGATGGCATCTGACATGTCTAGAGACCCAGCCTAACCCATCTTTGTCTGTGTGGCTTCATCCACATTTCAGTATGGATGGTTCCAATGTTGTGGGTTTCTCTTTCATGCCTCAGTCCTTCTCTCCCCCTGCATCAGGCCACACTAAGCACGGCACTGGGGCTGTCGGGTTAGGAAGCCAGCAGCCTGGTGCAGCACTGTGGTTTGAAAGAAGACAGCCTGTGTCCATTGCTAACCACCATTGGGTGGAGGGGTTTCCTCTTTGGGGGTACTTGGGGGTCTATGAGGAGCCCACAAATGTCTGCCTCCCAGATACAAGTCTGGTTAGCGATTGACCAGTATGGGTCAACAAAACATATGCCTTTGTATTTCCCCATGGAGGAAGCTAGGTCACTGATTTCAGGTCATGAATGCCATGCATGGTTCTGTCATCTGGAATTACAAATGTATGCCTAGAGGAAGGCGGGGAGAAGCTCCATGCCACCTCTCCACTCTGGTGATTGTGGATCTAGCAGTCCTTTCCCACTCTGATTTCTGTGTGTGCATGTGTGCGTGTGCACGTGCACGTGCATGTGCGCATGCGTGTGTGTGTGTGTGTGTGTGTGTGTGTGTGTGTGTGTATCTCATGCTTTTTAATTCCTTCTGTTCAGGGATGACTCAGCTGTGAGCACCAAAGCTGGGGTATATTTGTGGACTCCAGTGTTCGTTAGTAAACCTCTTCTGGGAGGAAGTGGGAGGAGGAGAGTCTGCTCAACCACCTGGCAGGCCTTGCTCCCAGGACACAGGGCCCTCCTCTCCATATACCCCTCCCCCCTCCACCCCACTTTCTTCTTTTCCCACAGACTGGCCTTGTCCCAGTTCTGCTGTCCATGTGACTGATTCCCCACCTGAAGTGCAGACATGTGAGGGATTGAAACATTGCTCTGGTTTGAACATGGGCTTCGTTCCCAGAGAACAGATGATTCAGATAAAGCCCCTCTCTTTAATTTTGCCTGTTCTTTCCTTCCCTATTGATCTCTTGCATTTTACCGAGGGGCTTATTTGATTTGGAAGTGGCTTGTGCAAGTACCTTACATTTTCATCTGAGCAGTACAGTACAGGCAAAAGTGGGTTTTATTTACAAAGTCCAAGTTACCCACATGATAGCACCATGGAGGGCTGACTTTGAAGAAGCAGGGACCCAGGGAGGCATGCCAGGAGACCCCTGCTCTGCCCGGAGCCGGGAGAACTGAGTGCGTATTGCAGAACGAGAGCCTGTCTCTCCTTCAGCCTCGGACTCATCCAGTTGTCACTCTGGATGATTTCCCTTGTACCTGCACAGGAAGGCGATGCCGTCGATTCCAAGGATTCCCAGCATGCTCTTTTGTACATGAGACACAAATACCATTTCCTTTCAGTGCTGGCTTTCACTGGGCCTGATGAGTACATTTGTGTTGTCTTCAGATCTGGCACTTTAAAACAAATGAAAAGGCCCCTGAATGACAAACGCAGGGCACATAGTGGGAGGGCCATTCACGGGGAAATGGTTGCAAGGAGAATCAGCACTTTATGAATATTCACTGAAGTGTAAACCTGCACATTGCTTATACGCTTTTCTGCATTCTAATTTGCCCATGAATGCAAATGAGTCCTGTTTCAAATAGAGAGGGGCAGAGCAGGCTCCTCACAGAACACCTAATTGAAAGATGTTTGTACATCATGTCTGATATTTAGTAAACAGAGAGACAAATCCAATCGTTTTCCAAATGAGACCTCAGAAACAATAAAAAATAATGATCACCAAAACCTGGAGAGTAGGAATGTGCAGAACTAACGACTTTCCTAAAAAGGGGGAAATAATTAGTCTGTCTCAGGGTGCAATTAGTGTCCTAATTATACACAGGTATATTTTGCTTATCTCCTCAGTAAACCCTCTGTCAAGATTTAGCTGTGCCGTGGAGTCATGCAAGAGGGGACTGGGTCCTGCGCTCGGCTAGGCGGTGGATGGTCCTGGAGGGAGAGGGGCCCAGAGAGATGGTACTTGGGGAAGTACCGCCATCTTCCTTTTAGACTGACAGATGGTTTCAGTCTGAGTTGGACTGCCCGCTGCTGCTTTCAATGCAAGAGTGTTACCTTTTTGGATTCATGAAAGCCACTCAATCAAAGATAAAAAGGCAGGCCAGTGTGGGGAATCAATAAAATCTCTACTTTCAGCTGGAGTGTCTAATAGTAATTCTTCTCGTGTCACTGCCTGGTTAAACAGTCATACTCCTGCTAAAAGCCCTATAAGACATAATAGATTCATGTGGCTTTGCTCTATTGTGCTGCATTTGGCCTGAAAAAGGGGAATGGGGCTCCTCTTTTTCTAAAACAAGCCAGACACTGAAGCATTGTGTATCACAATGTATTCACCCACTGCAAATGGTCTCATTAGAGCAGAGGGTGCTTTCTTTGCCTACCTCTTATGCAGTTATTTCCAGACATCTGATATATTCATTGCAAATCCTCCTTTGGAGATGTTTTAGTACCAATTTCAAGTCACTCTGCTTACATTTAAATGTGTCTTTTGGTGGTGGTTGTTCTGGGAAAAATCATAAAAACAAGTGCTTTTTATTTCAAACTGAGCCAGTTGTACATATTGAGATCTGTTCCTGAGAAGTCAGCTGTAAATGTCACACGTCCCAGAGCTAAACTCATGAGCCCAAATGACTCAGTTATGCAGGGGAGGTCTCAGGCAGGGCCTTGGACAGTGGCTTCTGGTGCAGGCAGGTTTCCTTGAAGTCCTTGTTTGGCAGTGTGGTTAAGAGCTACCTGCAGTGCTATCCGTCCCTCCTGTCACACTCCTGGGTCCTCGAATTGTCCCAAATCCGCAACCTACATGGCCATGGATCATAGAGGTATTGAGAGCTCTCCTCCTCCATCTCTCCTCCTCCAGTCTTAGAGAAAAAAAAGTATTTGTGCCCAAGTCGAGCAGCATTAAATGGAATTGGCTGGGTCACCACCCACACACTGTCCAGGGATTTTGAATGAGTAAGAATCACAGACACATTATTTTGCCATCTGGGGCGAGAAAGAAGAGACAGGACAAGCAGCACTTTGTTGGCCATTCCAAGCAGGCCCTTTGATCAGGAGTGGCCTTTGTGAAGGCTTCTGCTGACCGCTCCTCTCCCACGTCCCTCCAAATCAAGGCCACTTCCCACCCTTTGCTTCCATTGGAAGGCTTGCCTGCTGCCTTTGGGCTGAGCCTGAGCTGGTTCTGGCATATCATGGTAGACTGCAGAAGAGTCTTCTCCTTGTCCCCTTGCACTCCTCCCCAGGAAACTTCAGCAGATGTAGACAGACTTTAACAGCTACATAAAGAGAAATGCATGACAATCTCATTAGGGGAGCCATAATGGCCTGTCAGAGAATCTCAGAGAGGACAATCTATCAACGTCTGGTTTGTTACTGCATCCCAACGATGGCAGTTTGCCCCTACCCATAATGGTCCATTCATTGCCCATTTGACCTGCTTCCCAATAATACTTTGCCCTCTCTTGCATCAGGCTCCCTTTGAGGCCCTCTACAATTGCTGACAGAATTCTTTAAGTGCAAGTGAATCAGAGCCAGTAAGTGACAATCATAAAAAAGCAGTTAGTGGGCCACCCCCTGGCTGGCCCTGATATGGTGCATTAAGGCTCTTTCTTCTCTTTTCCCAGAAGTTTCATCCCAAGCCCAACATCTGCAAGAGGTCAAGGTGCTGGGAGTTCTGAGATTTCTAACCATCTGCCAAGGGAAAAGGAAATCAGTGCTGGAGGAGGGAGGAGGAAGCACTAAATGATATTCTGAAGACCTTCTTAAAGTTATTTATCATGAGTGAGAGCCGGAGGCTCGTTATTCATGTATCAGCCCATTGTCTTCCTTACATGCCTCCGAGGTAGTGGACATAATTAAAGTCAAAGCCCAGTTCATTTTTCCCCTTGGAGGTTTAAATAGCCTGGAGTCATTTCCCATTCCTCCCTTCCCACTGGTGCTAGTCCTCCCTAGCTGCTGAAAAATTCAACATTCCTATAAACTACAGTACTTTGTAAAGGTCATGTGCCACTTAATCTGAACCCAGGGTCTGGAGCTGTGCTCACCGTAGTTGCAGCAGTGGCTGTCCAGCCCGGTGACAAGGGGCCTGCCTGCGGAGAGCTAGGCGGGCACAAGGCGGGTGCAGAGCTCTTTAAATATTGCCAAGCGTTTCTTGGATCAGCATGATATTTAAAGATTTTTGTTCCACCTGCCTGCGAAATATAGAGTCCAGCCGAGAGGCAAGAAAATGAATATGGATTTCTTGCCCTTTCAGTGTATTCACTCCAGAAAATAGCCATTTCTTTCTTTCTTTTTTTCTTTTTGTCGACTCGGGGACTGCAGGCTTCAGGCGGCCACGATTACAATCATGCATCATGAATGAAATGTGCCATTTGGAGAAAATCAGCCACTCATGCCATTTCAAAACCCCTCACAAATCAATAGTGCAAAGTTTTCAGGCTGAGCTGGATGTTGTGTTTGAAGTAAAGTACTTTCTCAACACACTTCTGACGGTATGGGCTGTGGCCAGGGGCAGACTCTGTGCCTGGGGCTCCAACAAGAGGATTATCAACCTCCCAAAGAGAGGTCTGCTCCAGCATGTGACAGGAAGTGACACTTGGTGCGCGTGGGGCGGGGGACTCTGGGTTGGGCAGAAGACATGCTTCCGAGTTTGAGTTCTGCCTGGACTAGCTTTTTATGAATCCCTTCAATCCCAAAACGTATTTGGAGAACTTCTTATGTGCCAGACACTAACTGTGTGCCAGGCACTGTGCCAAGTCCTGGAGATATGAAAGCAGACATAGGCCCTGTCTCCATGTGACTTGTAGAGTTTAATATGGGAGAGAGCAATTACTAGATAATTATAATACAGTGTGATAAACCAGAGAACATTGGGAAAATTTTCATCTCTCTGGTTTCCCATTTTCTTACAGACAAAATGAGAAAGTTTAAAACTATAAACTCTTAAGATATCCCATTCCAGGATCCTAAAAATCAGTCGGGCAATGAACAATCAAACATTAGACTCTTAACTTCCTCCATACAAGGCTTTCCCCTCCCTTTGTTCTCAAGGTCACCAGAATCTGGTTTCAGATGTATGCAGATTATATTAACGCTCAGCTGAGGTGCCAGGGAGATGTTATGGACTGGGAAGTTTTTGGCAGTTAGGAGAGTTCCCTGGGAGTTCCCGGGAGAGATGACCAAATGCCTTATCAATGCCAGGCACACCTTTTTCTGCACCTTCTTAACTACTCCCCTGACTCCCATTTTTCATACATGGGGAAGACTCCTGAATTCCTGTCTCCAGCCCAGATATTTCCCATGAGCTTTTCTTACTCTATGGCCCTTTCCTTGGCTAACTCCTACTCATTTTCCATCTCCCAGCTGAGGCAGCATTTACTGCAAGAGGATGATTCAGGTTCTAGCACTGCCCCTGTGGCACCCTGGTCTTTCTCACAACACTTACCTAGTGTTGTGTAATTATGTAGTGAAGTCTCTCCTCCACAAGTCTGCAAGATCTTCAAGGGCAGGGTCCATGTCTAGCCAGTTCACAGTTGCTTCCTGAGGGACACTGCAGTGGCATTTAATTGGTGTTTGATAATTTGTTATAGAAACAAGGAACTTGCTTTTTAGAAAATAAGCTGACTGTTCTTCAAGCTGTGTATCTAGACCATTTGGCTCTGTTTGGGTGGTCCATCTCAGAGTAAGAGGAGACTGGAGGGAGATTTGAGGATGTACTCCTGATAGAGCATGGTGGTGTCTCTGAGAGTTTCCTAAAAATCAGAGCTTGAGACAAGGATTGAGTGCTAATGTGTTCTTTGGGAGGTACAGTCCCAAGGTAAAGAATGTGAAGGAAAAAAGAAAGGATGGGACATGTGACTCTGCTGGCCCTTCTTCATGATGGTCTGTGTGTGCGTACACACTTACAGCAACAACAAAAATTGAAAAATCATCATCGATTGCACAGCGCATGTGCTTGCTCAGCCATGGGGGATGATTTCGGACAGACCAGTAGAAAAGCCATGACTCAGCACAGCCCTTGGGAGGGAGTTTATCCTTCCACTTCTACTCCCATGTGTCAAAGTAAGGTCCCATGAGGAGAGAGCTTCTTTGTGTTTATGTTTTGTTTTATTTGACCCTCTTGCAAGCTAATCAGGAGAACAGAGTTTATGCTCTACGGTATGACAATTCATCCAAGTCATTGCAGAACAGAGTCAACCTAGTGGGCTTGAGATCACTATTCTTTAAAAGGCCTCCTTGCAAAGTTGTCCCTTGGTTGGCATCTGGGCACTTAGATTGCAGGAGGATTTTTGCCAGTCCCTGATAATGGTGTTTTACAGTATCTAAACATTATTGTATTGTGATGTTTATGCTGAATATCTATTTTCTTTCTTGCAGTCTGGAATTTTGATTTGTGCTGGCAGAGGAGGTCAACATGTCTAGTACCTAATAAAATCCCTCAGGCACCAGTGAATTTTCCTGGTTGACATTTCACATGTATTATTGCAACCCATTGTTAGAGGAACGGTGTGATCCTACATGACTCTTTTGGGAGAGGATTCCTGGGAGTTTGTTCTTGGTCTCCTTTGGACTTTACCCCATGTGCCTTTCCCTTTGTTGACTGTGCTTTGCATCCTTTGCTATAATGATCACAGCCATGAATACAACTATCTGCTTGCATCCCATGAGTCCTAGTGAATCATCCCTGACACAGTGTATATGTCTTGTTGGCCTCGGGGGCATGAACTGATCTGGCTTTGGGGAATTAGTTGGCCAAGACAGAGGGTGGATTGAAACCATTGGATGAGAATCTGAGAGATGGGGAGACTGAGAAGATACAAAGATGTACCTAAGACATGTAGCAAAGAACCTAGATGGACCTTGGTGGCTCCAAATGTGCAAACTATTCAGTGAACTAATGCCTCAGTTTCACTATGGGTCAAATGGTGACAATAGCATCTACCTTGAAGGGCTGTAAAGGATTGACTTGCGACTTTGCAATTGATTGTAAAGTATGACTTTCTTCAATCCCATTGACTTTTAGGAAAAGGCCCCCTTATCTTTAGGCTGTACTATTTGAATGGACTACATGGAGTGTGTGTGGGATACAGGGAGGGTGGAGGCAGAATTAAGATGTAACTGCAAGTGAAGACTGCAGTTGTGTGTAGGGAGGAAGTCACTATTTCTGCTTTACCGATGTTGGAGTAGAATGTTCTGGGCAAGATGGCATCTGGTTCTAGATACTCTGATGTAAATTTTTTTGGATAGAGAATATTTTCAAGAGAGCCCAGCAAATTATTAGACTGCCCAGATAGTGGTAATCTTGGGCTTGGACTGGGACCAGTTTAAGGTCGCATAGGACTCTCTTACGCCCATGTTTCCTCTATCATTGAATAGTAGAATTATTTGGCTGCAAGCAATAGACTTTAACTTAACCAACAATGCCTTGTTGGAAGGTTCAGAGTGGCTTGTAAACAGTAGGCCTCACAAACAGCAAACAAGTAGGCCTCAGGTAGGGCATACATTAGGATAATTCTGAGCACCTCAGCAATTAGATCAAACTGTAGAGTCATCCTCTCTTGGCTCCTTTGTCAAAGGTTCAGATTCCCTAGAGAGTGACTCTGATTGACCTCTTTAGAGCACTGGTCACTCTGGTACTCCAGGGAGGATGACTGTGATTGGCAGTTCACTAGAAATGCATCAGGGGAGAAAGAGTTCTCTAAACAAAGGAGGATGCCATTACCAGAAGCAGTCAGATATTAACACAGACCTGTTTTTCTGATATGGACTCTGGCCTACAGAACTCAAATCAGAAGGTCAGTTCTTCTTCTGGTACATTTAAAACCTGGGTGGATGCCCTGGAGCTTTGTTAGATTTGGTTACTCTTGAGGGTTGAAAGTCTCCTTGTTTCTGCCTGCCTTTCTAATATATTTTTAAAAATCTGGGTTTAGGGGAAGGTATCCTATGGATGTTACTGATTTATTGTCACCTAAGAGTATACCTTTGTAGATCCTCAATGGCTTTGCCAACCTGAGTGTCTTCACCTTTTACGCCTCTCCGCGTCTTTGAAGATGCTCTATCATTTGCCTGGAGTGTGTTTGCCTCCACTTCTACCTACTCGCTTTCAAGTTCCACTATGCTTCCTGTGAGCTCTGTCCTCCTGGAAGTTATGCAGTTAGTGGCAGAGGTTCATGAAGAATTCAGGTCTACTGGTTTCCAGTTAGAGTCACAACATTAGAATGGCTGCTAATTAGGACTTTGGAATCAATTGACCCTGAGTTTGAGGACCAGATCTACATTTACTGTATTAGAAGACCTTGGAATATCACTCTCTTGGAGACTTGAGTTTTCTTCGTTATGGGAGGATGTTAACAATACTCTCCTCATAGATTCTTGTGAAAATTAAATTAGATGCAACATGTAAGGTGGTTTGTATAATGCCTGGCACACAGTAGGTTTTCAGTAAATATCAGCTATTATTGTACTGTCTCAGGAAGAGTATTTAAATGAGTTCAAGTGTTGAGAGTTTAAAATCCTTAGGGGCAAGTAGAGTAACCATGACATGCAAAGACTTCAAAAGCCCCAGGGAAGAGTCAGTACTGAAAAGTCTGCTACTGTAAAAATTATAAACAAATCTTAAAATACTAATTAGGCAAGAGCATAACTCACTCTCCTAAACAGAGAAATATATGCAGTTGTTGTTCATGGTCCAAAATAATAAATTCTAAATTAGTCACTCAGAGCATTATTAATAAAGAAACATAGTCTGCAAAGTAGCTAAAGTTGTATTTTTGACCCCCATGCACTTAGTAATAAGAAAAAATATCAAGTTTAGACTCTTTTGAGATTCACTCGGATCACTAGGATTGTTTGTTTTTGTGCAGAGATGATCGGATTTGGAATTTGAACACCTAAGTTTGAGTCCCGGATGTGCTGGATGGTGGTTTCATGACCTTGGGGAAGACAGCCTTTCTGGGTATCTCCTCACCCTATAAAATGAGAAAACTCTCTCACTGTGTTGTCACTTTTGGTGACAGATACTCTATATGGAAGGATCTTAAGCATTGCAAGAATGCTTTTTAGTCTCTAAAGGACAGTTTGATTCAAGAGCATCACATCAAAAGCAAAATGTTCATGAGTCCATCCCCTTGTTGTTTCAGCCACTGAGAAGTACCTCCTGTAAGCCTAATACAGTGTAAGTTTCAATTGGGGATTAAAAAAAAAAGCAGCAGAAAATGTTTTGTCCATGCTCGGGAAACCAATAATCTAGTTGAAAAGACAACATACACAGCACATTAGCAAATTCACCTTTCTCAGCTATTCTTGCATTTAAATCCAGAGAAATTCAGAGTAAGCTCAGGATGTGCTCAAGCAAAGCCATCCTAAGGGAGGTTTCAGATTATGTCCTGTGGCACAAATTAGGGGGCTGGGGCGGAGAGGACAACAGACATGGTGAGAATAGAATGTGTAAGATAGATAAGGAAATAAGGCATGTTTAGTGATGGTCAGTCAATAACCAGTTAGTGGACATGGATGAAGTCCAGCACTGCTCTTGGTGCTGTGGTGGGATCAGGAGAAGGAAGAGGCTCATTTTCCATCCCCTAAGAGTTTGCAGTCCACAGGGCACTGGGGATGTTGTTAAAGAACCTGAGGAAAAGACAAGGTATGAGTAAGCACTGCAAGTTGTTGGGCTGAACTGTAGGGTCTCCATACCTTGTGAAGTCTGTGTGATATTTTTCTATAGACAAAGACCACACCTTTAAATTCACAGCTCAAAAAAATTACAGTTTGCCAAGTTTCTGCTAAGCCATCCTGAAAAGAATATTCAACAGCTTTCACCAGCCAGAGGCCCCAATATCCAGTCTCTGTCTCAAATGATAAATGACATTTGTCAGTTGACAAAGCAAATAGTCTTGACCATTTGAGGACATGGTCCTGCCGTGCATAGCACTCCTGTCAAACCAGCCAAGAGCACCTTGAGGTGAGAAAAATCATCTTTGTGCAGGGACCTCTGGAGAGAGAGCCAAGAAACAAGCAGGCTTTGTGTTGCTCTGAGGGCAGGTCCTCATTAGGCATGAAAACCTTCTTGGAAATATCTGTCTGGGCAGGAGAGGATTTCTCAGGTCCAGGGAGCTGGATTAGCCAGCAATGGCCTGGCCAGGGATGACCTGGCTGATGGTCATGTAGTTTGTCTATGTTTCTCCTAGGGTCTTTGCTCTTTTTTTGCTAACCTCCTTTACATACCCTATTGTCTTAGAACAGATGTCAGTGTGATTATCAGAAGAAAAAACACTCACACTGGTGTCAACAACTCAGTTGCTGGTGTGTGTAGAATGAGGAGAGTAAGTAATTTTGGCACTTTGGGCCACAGGACAGTTTTTCTTTGTGTTGTTCTCGCTCTCAAATTACAGAGTATTTAATATCCCTGGTCCCGCTCACTGAATGATAGTATCGTCTCTAGCCATCATGACTGTAAAAACCTCCACTCATGTCCAGCCCCTCTTCCAGCATTTGTGGATAACTCAGACACACATGGGGTGGTGGATGCCTGCAGGAACACTTGTCCTCTGCTGGGTTCCACGACTTGGTGCTCTCCGGGAGCAGAGGCAGGGTCTCTGCCTGTATCAGAACTGAAGACTATACATCAGATTGATAGGTCCCTCTCTGTTTTCCGACCTAGGTATTTACTCTATGCTGAGCCTTCTGGAAGACTCAGTCAGCTTTCTAGAATGAGGCAAGGGCATGGTACTTGGCTCAGAGAACTGGGAAAGGCTGATAAAGCATTCAGCCACCAAGATAGGGGACCTCACGATAGTTTGCTCAGTGTAAACAGTTCCTCAGGAGAAGGGCCTTCCAGTTTGATCCAGTTCCACTTGAGGGCACTGAAGTTAAGTGGTCCGGAGTTTCTTCAGATATAGCCCATTTGCATTAGTGACAGGGGTGCTTGTGAAAAATAAGAATTCCTGGCCCCCAAACCTACTCTGTCCTATTCTCTGGATTTGGGATTGAAAATCATTTTTTTTAAAAAAAACAGCCTCTTTGGTTCTTCTTTAAGCTAAAGTGAGAGCAAAGGATCTAGCCAATGCTTGAGCTCCCTCAATGAGGGCACTGATTAGCAATCACTAGCTCTCTGCACATCTCCACAGACAGCCCACTGCTTCCCAAGTTAACTCTAATGCTCGGCAGTCTTTCCCAATGGGTCAAGTATGGTCTCCTTGATGGGGAGACCCCCAAACTCGAACTGTGTGTGTGCGCATGTGTGTGTGAATAAATGCATTTTGAAAGGGCTTAAAAGGGAGCCCACCAAACTTAAATGAGGTCCCTTATGGGAGGGCAGGGAAGTACAATGTGTATGTGGGGGACGTTAAATGGGGATCTTTATATTCTCGGCATATCTATATTGTTTGAACTTTTCTTTGACAACATACCTGTATTTGTTATATAATTAAAAATTAAAGCCAAATTAGCATAAATGCTGATGTCCTTCTTATTGAAATGAATCTGCTTTACTTTGTTTTTTTTACTTTATCTTTTTCCTGTAGTTCTAGGGTGATCATACAGGGCCACACAGAACATCTAGTTTTCCCACCCGTCAAAAGATTTTGGATGCTCTTTATCCCTTCTAGGTCCGGCTCCCTAAGCCAAAATGGTCTTGGTTCCTTGACCCTCATGCTGTGATCTGGCATGTGAATCTTCCAGGAAATTGTCCCTCTTTAGGTGCCTGGCAGTGATGTTGAGCTTGACTGTGTTCTGTGAACATTATGTTTGGTTCTCTGTACCGAGAGCAATATTCTCGTGTGCTGTGACCAGAACAGAGGGAGTAGGACAGTCATCTCTGTCTTACTAGGGCCTAGCTTTCCATTAGCACTGCTTAAGCCTTTCTGGCAGCCACGTTACATTGATGACTCCTACTGAATGGAGAGTCGACTAAAACCCCTAAATCTCTGTCACACCGACAGCTGCCAAGACTCATCTCCTCCACCTTGTACTGCTTTCACTGGCTTCCTGGACCCCAGAGGAGAACCTTAAACTAATTCCTATTAAACATCATCTCGTTAGCCTTGGCTCATTGATTCAGGTGGTGGAAGCTACTTCTCTTTTTGGATCTTGATTTCGTTCTCAGCATAGATTTATTTTCTGCAAAATTTGATTTTATTTGACTGCAGAGGGTGGGGGAGAAAATTCACAAACCCGCTTTATTTTGAACTGGAGACTCTCCTTGAAAATCAGCCTGAGCTTGGTGTTTTCTAATACCCTGAACAAATGCAGAACTTGCTGTCAGCTTGATTGGACAAGGCTCCAGTTAGAGTCTGCCACCCGCAAGCTTGTAAGGTAGGTCCCACAATGTATGCCTCCAGACTGGAAAGGAACTCTGCAGATAGCAGGCTGTTCCCTGGACACACGAGCATCTCTCCTTTTCTGAAAGATCTCCGGGGAAGGCTCAACTGGAAGCATCTTCTTGAAAAAGGATGATCGTATATTGTGAATGGCTTTATTGCTCAGAGCATCTGGATGTGTTGTGATAAACAGCATGATAGATGGTTTTAATGTCTCTACAATGGGTTTCCCATAGAGAAGGAACAGAACAGAGAACATTTAATTCCTTATTGCTTGGAACAGAGCAAGATTATTCCTGTAGACATCACGGGAGAGGTCTTCCTGTCAATCCTTGTGTCAATTTCAGCACCATGGACCTGAGGGGTTATTCTCAAAGGGGAGAGTTGATGGAAGAAGTGAGCTAGACAGACAGCATGTTTATTTATATGTACAGCAAATATTCTTTGAGGGCTGAGGATGGTCACTGTGCTAGGCATTGGGGATAAATTCATGAAAACGAGACATGAGCTCTACCCTCACAAAGCTTTCAGTTTAGTTGAAGAGACATATGTTAATAAAATGATACTCAGATACAAGTCCAATCACAACAGTGTAAATGTAGCAAAGAGAACATGTTATAACAGAAATCTAATTCTAGTCTGAAAGCCAGGGAAGACTTCTTGGAAGATGAAATCTGCAATTCGAATGGCTGATAACTTGCAAAGAGGTGGAAGACATAGCAAGTTTATGTTAAATATGTGCTAAGACACAGGTGGAGACAGAATATGGTCAAGGACAGGTAAGAAGGCCAGTGTGCCTAGGCGAGGAGAGCAACAAGGGAGCACGCTGCGGAGTCATGACAGAAGCAGTGATAATATTGTATAATGATAGTAATATTTTAAATTTTTATTGTGAATGTTTTTTACTTAAGATTTACTATTTTCAGGCACCATACTAAATACTTCATGTTTATTAACTCATTTAATATTTCTGATAAACTTCTAAGACATAGGTTTTTCTTGCTACTGTTTTATAGAAGAGGAAACTGACATGCAGTACTTAACTTGACATTAATAATTACCAAACTGGTAAGCGGCAGTGCTCTTCAGTGTCTCAGAGTTCTACTTTTATGGGTTTTATTCTTTAGCTTAAGAATGAGGGGCCATATGGAAGACAATGCAGGGCAGAGATGCTAGACTTGTGTTTTGGGATTGCTCTGTCTGCTGGGTGAGAATGACTGGAGGGGAACAGCAGGGGATGAGGAAAAGCAAAAGGAGGAGGTGGTCACAGTGGTCCAATGAGAGACAGTAGGAGCTTATGCTAGTGCAGAGGCTATTTGATGGAAGGAAGCAAACTGAGTAGAAAGATAAAGTATTTTAAAGTAAATCAAAACCTGGTAAGAGATTGGAAGGTAGATGAGGGAGAAGATGTCAAAGATGAGTCTGAGGTTTCTGTCAAACCCACCTGGAAGGATGGGGAAGAGTATGAGTTTCGCTTTTGGTGCACTGTGTTTGATGAGCTTTTGAGAGAACTAAATAGGCAATTGAACATGAACTTGTGGTGTTCAGAGGTTGGACTCTGATTCTTGGTGAATTGGTGCTGAATGAAGCGATGGCCTGGGTGAGATTGCTGAGGGACAGAATAGGAAACCAAGAGGACCTGGGTCTGACCCAGCCCAAATGAACTCCATAATATAATGACCAGATAGAGAAAGGAAGCCTGTAATGGAGATGACTAAGTGGGAAGAGTCCAGAGGATGGAAACCAGAGAAGGTAAGCATGCAGTGTCCAGGATGTATTCATTTACGGGAGGGGCAGATTTACTAGCTGAGATGTCAACTAAGACAAATAAAAATTGCCCATTAGATTTAGCAACAGGGAGATTGTATTCTTTACCTAGGGTTGCCATAACAGATTACCACAAACTGGGTGTCTTAAAACAACAGAAATTTATTGTCTCACAGTTTTGGAGACTGTTGGCTGAAATAAAATCATCTCTGTGAAGCACAGTCAAATTTAATATAGAGAAATTTATTAGATTATTCATAGTCTATTTGAGGACTTAAACCCAGAGGAACTAGTCTGCATGGCTGCATCCCCACCCTTCAGAGATCTGGTTTCAGTTTTATACAATTGTATAGACAGATATATGTGCGGTGAAAGAGTATGTTAATCATTCTATATCAAAGAGGATGCATCAAGTGAAACATTTAATTTCTAACATTTTTGGTTAAAGATAAGTACTTATTTATATATGAGAAATTGCAAAGGACTAAGGTTATGTATTTATTTTCCTTAAAGAATGCCTCCTACAGACTTGAGGATCAAGTCTTATAGTCAGGTCATGTGGTCAGATAGTCATCTTGTTTTCTGTCCTTCAGCAATTTGTAGAAATGTCATGGGACTCCTCAGGCTTCCTTACTGTGTGTTTTGTTCACTTCAAGCCTCCATAATTTCTCAGAGCTCTGCAACTCTAGGTCTAAAATCAAGGTATTGTCAGGGCCGTGCTCTCTCTGAAGACTCAAGGGCCGGATGCTGCTTCGTCTTTCGTTAAGTTTCTAGTCGTTGCTGGTAATCCTTTGGTTCTTTAGCTTGTAGATGCTTTACTTTAATTTCTGCCTCTTTTCGCAAAGCCTTCTCTCCCATGGGTTTATATATCTGTGTCCAAATTTCCTTCTTCTTTGTCTGCCCCCAGTTTGACTGAAATTTCCCCCCACTTTTTAAAGAAATGAGACACTAGGCATGTTAGAAAGGGCCCACCCCAGTCCCATAAGGGTTTATCTTAATCTGATTATATTCATAAAGAACCACTTCTAAATAACATTCACAGGTGCTGGGGGTTAGGGCATATTCTGGGGGAGGGGGACATAGTTCATCCCACAACAGAAGACATCGGTGACTTTGAGAGCTATTCTTGTGGCAAGGTGAGGGAAAAAGGATTAGAACAATCACAAGACAATTCTCTTTCAAGACATTTGGTGACTAGAGTATTAGACCAGGGTCAGAAAACCTTCATATGAGTGTTAGGGTGCCCTTGGATAAACCACTTACCTTTCTGAGCTCTGGTTTCTCATTTGGGGAGCACATACACCCCTTTAGAGTGAAAGGGCGCTCGTCGGAGGCTTCAAGAAGATGAGGAAGGCACAGGAAGCCTACAACAGCAATAAAGTGATGGTGATTTTGATTAAGTGGTTTTAGGGAAGGCTTTAGAACTCTTACCTGCCTTTGGATATATGTGTCTATGGGCCTATGTTAAGGCAGAGACCCTGGGTGGACATCAGAACTTTGGGGAATCCTTCCCTAAGTCCACTGACCTTTCCAGATGGCACTAAGGCCCAGTTGTTGGGCAGGCAGGCCTTGCTCAGTGCACCCCAAGCAGTCCACCTACAGGAGGTATCTGCGTATGGTTCTGTGGTGTGACGTTTTCTGTCCTTGCCTGCAGGGAGCTTCACATCACCTGGTCCTGGAACCTTCGACCTGCCTGAGAAATTGGAGCCTAGAGTCCTTGGTTCTTGAGTACCTGTCTGAGGGCTTTGTCTGCTGATGTTACCAGTCTTACATTTGTCATTGGGACAGGTCTCTGGCAGCCAAGCCCTAAGGCCTTCTATCGGTTGGCAAGGAGGGGTATACTCTGCCACAGGGGCTGGGAAAGCTGTCCTGGGGCCCGAAGCTAGTTGTAGAGGTGCAGCTGAGCCAGCAAGGGCAGACCAAGGAGTAAGTGAGACTCCTTTGTAGTATGGGGCTTGGGATGGGGCCATCTGTGACACCAGGGAGTCAGGCAAGTTGACAACCATGCAGGCTTTCTGAGGAACGGCAGACTGTCCTCCCAAGAGGAGGCTCTGGTTGGCTTCAGGGAACTCAGTTGCCAGAATGATGAATTTAATCCTTCACAGGTTTGTCAGGTGTCAGGGCCCAGGCACTGAACTGGATGACGGGGGAGGTGACAGGGCTGAGAGGCTGCAACAGTGGGGCTGGGGAGCAGGGAGTCATGAGGAATTCCTGGTCTGGTCAGGGTAGAGAGAGCTAAGTGGGGTGTCTTAAGTTAGAGAAAGTCCCACGGAGCAGCACTGTGTGCGCACAGGTCCCTGGAGAGCTCTGTGAAACGCAGATTCAGATGCAGGATATCTGGGGCAGGACAAGATTCTGCATGTCTCAGAAGTTCCCAGGTGCTGTCACTGCTGCCCTGCAGGTCACATGTTGGGTAACAAGAGTCAGGGGAGGGGGCTAATTGGTAGCATTCATGGGACTGTAGCATCTGGAACTGGGCACCTGGAAGCCGGCGGTGGCAGCGAATTTTCTGGAGCTGTAGTCTGCATGCATCTTCTTTCAGACTGTTTCCCCTGCCAGCCTTCATAAGTTCTCTTGCCCATGACTGTCATGATGACCACACTTGGACCAAGCAGTCATGCTAAGGGACCAGCAAGCAGGCTGCTTAGACACTCTTTCACATGAGACTGTGGGACCCCTCCCACGGGCAGACTCAGTGAGAGGGATGCATGAGAGACGTACAGCCTTGATGAAGTTTCACACAGGTGCGATCAGAAATGCTTTAAAAAATGAGAACTTGAGTGTATATTTTAATCACTTTCTAAAATGTACATTTATTTTGAATTATTTCTAGAACCAGATGGGTGGGTACCATCATTGTTTTCTTGCTTAAGGGCCCAGAAGGAGCCAGGGCTTGGCATGAGCTCTGTACCTGCCTCAAAGAAAAGTGACAGGGTGGAGTGTAGCCGTGAAGGCCCTGTGGCTTGAGACAAATTAAGAGGAGAGGAAGGCGAGAGCCGAGATAGAGCTATTTGCTCATTGTTTTGCCTGTTCCCAGATCAGCCTGACTGTGAAAGAGCTGCTACAGCCTGCAGGGACCCAGAAACAGTGACCCACCAGCAGGGCCCTGGGGTAGGAGGATGGCTAAGATTTCAGTGACAGTAGACAGGTCTGGTATGAAGAAGGGCACAGCTCAGACCATCTTTGACTCTTGGACCTAAACATGCACAGATGCAGGGACTCTGATCTAGTCAAGGTTAAGCTCCCGGTTGGTGATGGAACCAGCTGAGGATGCCCATGTCCTGACTCTCAGCCCCTATCTTGCCTGAAAACCACGAGACTCAAGAATACACGCTACTTTCGAGCTTTTTGTTCACTCAGAAGAAAGTTTGCCAGGCAGTGGAGGACTTTCTGAAGAAGGGCAAAGAGTCCCCAAG
>RJWH01005117.1:0-85182 GCA_004363575.1 Solenodon paradoxus | reverse complement strand
GTAGGGGACTGTGTGAGCGTGTGTGTGTGTGTGTGTGTGTGTGTGTGTGTGAAAAACAAGGGAAAAAACGGAAGGAAGAGGGGGTCGTTTGGAGGATGGCTCTGTGTGCAATGAATGAATGGAGGAAATCTAAGATATTTATTTCCCAGTAACTGACATGCCGGAGACGTTCAACGAGGGCTCATAAAATAGAATCAGTGTCCCTTCTCTGCTGAACAGCACCATACAGATGATTCGCATATAACACATATAAAGCTCTGCTCAAAGAGCGAAGGAATGTCAGCCTGAAGTACAGTACAGGGAAGCCAACTTATTTTCAGTCTTTACTCTCAAACACAGGCACCGAAAAGCACTGTCTGCAAAACAAAGGGTCTGTCTGCTGTGTTTCATGCCAGGCACAGTGCTGTGTCGGTATTTTTCACATATTCTCTGTGATCTCACAGCCTGGCGTCCTCCCTTTCACAGAGGAGGTGACTGCCTGGTGGTTAGAGGACTTTCTCAAGTACCTAAACTGGAATTGGAATCTGGATATGACCGGCCCCAAAGTCTCTGCTTTTTCTGTGACAACTCCAGGCTGCAGGCTTTCCAGAAGGAACAAGAATAACATTATATAACATCAAGCTGATAGTTAAAAAACAACAAACAAGCCCACAAGCATTCATCCCAGCTCCCGGACCAAGTTGAAACAAGCCGGGTGAGACTGACAGGGCCGATGAGAAGCACCACTTAAGATAATTTTTCCTGCTAAACTCTGTTGTACGATATGCAAATATGATTGCACAGGGGAACATTATCAACACTCTAATGCTAGTTATCTTTCAAAGATGATACTTAGAGTAATCAACATAAACTTAGTCTACTGGATTCTAAATAATAAAAATGTGGGATTGCATCATTCTGACATCTTCGGACGACCTAGAAAGCCGATCTGGATGACATATAGTGATCATAACGTTCTGCATTTAAGCAGCATCTTAACAGGCACAGCACAGCGTTTAGTCACCTGGGGTGGGGCAAGGGGGGGAGTTGGAAAATAAGAAGGACGTGGGGGCTAATTCGGGGGTGGAGTGCTGTAGAGAATTCTCCTGATGGAAGGCTGTAAATCAAGGGCAACACACTTCCATTTTGCTCTGGGTGACCTCCCTCTTCCTGTGTCCCCCAAGGCAGCACTGATGAGCAGGACCCCTGCGTGGAAGGGAAGGGCCCCTTCTCAACAGCTGTGAGCTGAAGCAGTTTGCAGGAAAGGTAGGAGGGAATGGAAGAAGAATGATGGGAATTTAGTTTTCGTGGGATTTGTTTCTCTGTTTAGATCTGTTATTTAAATGACTGAGCTGCCTTAGCACAGGAAAGATGACATTTCATCCAGATTCTTCACTAGTCCTATGGCAGCCGTCATTATTCCCAAAGGAGTTCTCCTGTAAGGTGTGGGGAAGGCAGAAGGCCTGGACTCCAGTCCTAGGTTTGCCACCTGGACAGGTCACTGACTCCCAGAGTCCGAGTCCTCTCTTACTGGAAGTGGAGGGTGGGGGTCTTCCCTCTTTCCCGATCCCCAACCTGTCCTTGTTTGGTTCCTGCCCGCCATGCCCTCACGAGACTCCCTCCTGAGGCTGGGGGGGCCTGATCTCATCTGTGTGCCGTCACCTCACTACATTTATTCTCTTAAGGGAATTTTAACAGGGCCCTAACCTCAATTAACGACACTTTTTGGGAGCCTGGAGACAGGCGAGGGAGCCGCGGGTCTGGAGCTCCGCATGGAGCTGGGTTTGTGTGGCTGCGGGCTCCGCAGGCGTGTGTCCACACCCCAGCTCCTCCAGCCGCCTACTCAGTGACTTTGGGTGGCTGCTCCAGTGGCCATTTGGGGGTGATGCTAATGGCACCATCATGTTGTTTCCTGAGCGAACACTCCGTAAATGCCAGTTTTGCACTTGTCTGTCTTTTTGTCTTCTTTCTAAAAAGGTGGGAGCCAGAATGACCCCGGAAAGAGAGGAGACTGGGAAGCAGGCAGGTGAGCATGGTGCCATGTGCTGGGGGTCCCTGGCGGGCTGCAGTCTGAGCAGGAGAGCCTGGGGAGGGGTGACATCATGAGGCGTCTGTAATGGACGCAGCCTGACTGAACAAGTGCCGTAAAGACTGTTTGCTCGGAAACAGAGGTGCAGCTGTTAAGGCCTCCTGAGTTCTGGAACCTGAATTCTGGTGTCAACAGCTCCACAGAAAGGGAAGTGGAGAGGGTGGGGACACTGCCTCCCCCCAGTCGATGGAGGCTTGGTGCTGCTGTGTGTGGCGTGGTGAGAGACCTTAGTTCTTAGGGGAGGGGATGTCAGAGCAGGTGATGAGGACTTGGATCCCAGAGGAGGAACCACCTGGCTCAAGACCACGTAACTGAGTGACTAGAAGTCAAAGACGAAAGAGCTGCAGAGCCGTGTGGGAAACCAGAGGAGGGTCCAGGGGAGAAGTAGAAGCTAGGCTGGGGGATTTGCAGTTTGCTGACTTACTTTCTCATTGACAGAAGTCCCATGCTCTTGAGGTCCTCTTTTAAAGGAACGAGAGCTACGTCTACTTCAGAGAGCTGCCAGCATGGAAGGACACAGCTGACACCGGACCTGGTCCTTTGTCATAGTAAGTACTCAACAGAGACAACCACAGACAAACTTTACCTGAAAAGAATCAAACACACAAACAGAGAAAAGCAGCCATGCTGCTGTGGGTAGAGAAAGAGTGTTCGTATAATTGGTTCTGCTCTTGGTGAAGGTGAGAGGAGCTTCCCAGGGCCTGTGGTGACGGCTGAGTGGAGAGGCCGGGTGCAACCACATTTCCAAGGGTGTAAGTGCGTCTCTTTCTTTTGAAGACCTAGGCCTTGAAATTAAGGTCTATTTTCAAAGAAGTAACAACCTACAGTATCTACTTTATCATAATTCTACTCCTGGTACAATCTATTAGCAGGAACAAGAGGAGACAGGAAAGACTTTAGCTGTGGATGGGAAATTCTTTGGGGATATCTGGGAGAGACTAGATGAAATTTAGGATTCTTTTTTTTTTTTTTTCTTTTTTGACATGATGGAACAGCACAGACTGAGTGAAAGGGCCAATTTTTAACATCCTCAGGGAGAAACTGTGAAAAGCATCCTTAGAAATCTTAAATAACAGGGTCTTAGACCTTTCATTTCTGGCAATGAGACCTGAAAATCTCCTGAAAATCAATACCTAAAATGTTTTTTTTCTTTTAGTTGCATAGTAGAGCTTGAAGGAAGTAAATATAGCTGAGCCAGAAATAAAATCTAGCTATATGTGGTTGACAAAGGGTTTGTCAAAACGAAAAGGGCTGAAAGGAAAAGGAGAGGGAAAATAATAACAGTAAATACGAACCAAAAGAAAACTGGTATAGTTATTAATGTCGGACAAAAGCAAGTTGAAGACAAAAACATTTGTGATAAAGATGGTCTGCACATAGTGAGCAAGGTGAAAAGAAGAATTAAGGGGAAGAACAATTCTAAACTTGTATGCACCTAGAAACAGAATTTCAAAATATAAAAGCAAAAAGCCACGTTCATTTAGGGGGAAAATAGCCACTTGGAGATCATAGTGAGAGATATTAATGTAGCTCTTTTGGTTTTTGATAAAATGGTTGGAAAAGATGTAGCAGATTTGAACAACACACCATCCAGCTTGCACTATTGGACACGCTTGGAAATCCCTTCTCAGTACTCAGAAAAATCACATTCTTTTTAGGCATATGTGAGACATTTATAAAACTTGATCATGTGCTAACCCACAAATGAAGTCTCAGCAAGTACTACGCTAGTATGTCATGCGGATTATATTATTTGACTAAAATATAATTTAGTGAGAACACGCACACAAGAAATCCACCTGGTTTCCCCCTTACAGTTAGTCGGGGGTGGGGGGGGGGGAAGGTTCTCTCTGAATAGCTCACTGGTCCAAGAAGAAACCACACTGCAAATTGTTGATTAATGAAAAGACTACATATCAAGACTTTGTGTCGGGTAACCTTAGTGATACTTGGAGGAGAGCTTAGAGTCTCAAAATATATATATTAGTAAAGAAGGAAGACCAAAGAGGAATGATCTAAGTACAACAGAATAAGTCAAAATTAAAAACAGGGTAAGCTTAAAGAAAGGAAAGACACATGAAGGAAAGAAAAGAGGCAGGGTGGTGTGTGGGGGGCATTTACCATCTGGACTAGGTCCAGTGCTATTTCATCAGTGAGGAGGCACAGCCCTGTGCAAGTCCAGCTCCCCTTGGGCAGAAGTCCTCGCCCCTGCATCTGTGCCAGGCCTGCGGTGGGCTATGTGAAGACTTTCCTTCTTCTCGGACGCTGGGAACTCAGCTATTCTGCTGAATGACTTTTCTTCTGTAGTTACTGTGTTCATCTCTTTTGCTAGATTGTAAACTCCTGGAGGCAGAAACTCTTTCTCATCTCCTCTCCTTTACACCATATAAGCCAGGGTGTTGGGCGGAGGGGCTAGCTGATATTTAAATGTGTTTGACGTTGGCTTGGGTTTGTAGTCGGAGCTTCATTCAGCTTCTAGCCAGGAGGAGAAGACTGGAAGTGATCTCTGCTCATAATTTAGAACAGGCCCCTGCTGACCTTTAACACAGAGAGGAATTTTCCTGATGGGTGGGCAAGATTTTGTGACTTCTTAAGAAATGAAAGTAAATATAAAGTAGAGAGATAAGCAAACGAACAAACAAATAAACACTACATTTTTAAGTCCTCCAGTGGAGAGAGAATGCATTTCTCTCTGAGTCTTGTCTGTCTGTGGGGGGATGGAGGAGAAGTGGTTTTGGAGCTGGACGTTATCTAGGTTTTAGTTCCTCACTGCTTGCTTTTTAATTATTGTGGCAAAAGATACAGCAACGAAAACTGACCATTTAACCATGTGACGTGGCACAATCTGGTGGCATTGAGTACATTCATGACGTTACGCAGCCACCACCACTAATATTTCCAGAACTTTTTCTTTCACCCCCCCAAAAAAACTCCTTCCTTCCCCAAACAGAATCTTCTTCTCCACTACTTTTTAGCTATGCAAGTTCAGTTGCTTTGCCGATTTCTTTATCTGTGAATCAGGGCTAATCCTATTATCTGCTGAATGGGGTGACTGTCTGGATGAATGACGTAAGGCATGAAAACTGCTTAGCACAGTGCCTGGCACTGTCTTTTGTGGCCTAAGTACTCAAGAAATATTGCTATAGAAAAGAGCAAGGGGCAAGAACATTCCACTCCTTTAGAGCTGGGACACTCCAGGTAAAATGTACCGGCTCATGGAAAGCCTGCTGGACAGCACCTTGCTGGACTGAACTCGAATTCTGTTTGTTGGCAGGAAATTTCTCCAGGTTTGAAGTTGTGTGTGAAGGTGGGCGCGAGGGGCGGGGGCAGGCAGGCTCATCTCTAAAATTCCTTCCAGCACCAGTACTACAAATGCATGTCATGGCCACTCAAGAAAGGCTTCAATAAATGAATCCATGGACACCTAAAGCTTCAGTGAGTAAGGGGAGGATCACCCCAGTCACCAGCTGATCAATGAGAAGACAGATTCAGCAAAGAAAAGTGACTTATTCCAGATTCATTAGGGCTAGGGCAGCCTGGAAAAAACCAAGGCTCCTAAGTATCCCTTGCAAACTTAAACTGGAAACAGAACTCAGAAAAATAGGAGACATACCTAAGAACATCTGAAGGGCCCATGCAATACCTAATTTGGTGTCACTGACTACAAAGAGTCCACGTCCACGTCATCTTCCCTGCTATGATAACACGTTTGATCTAGAATGTTGCTTTCTGTTAAGGAGAGAATATTTCCTTCCATTTCAGGGGCAATAGTTGTTCTGGGGGATCACAGAAAATAGGAATTCTTGAAAAACCGGCATTCCTGGAAGAAGCAGGAACTTTTAAAAATCCCCACATAGCTCACACATTTTAACTTCAGCCGGACTCAGTTTGCCTTGCCAGGTCTGGGTGAAGATGATGATATGATGCTGATGCTGATGATGGTGAAGAGGATGATGATGGTGATGAGAGCTCATGAAGCGGTTGGGAGGACTCTGTGAGTGGAAGAACATAATGGTGGCTGGCACAGTGCCTGCTCTGTGGAGGGCAGGTGATATCTGTCCCAAGCAAGGCGAGGTATTATGAATGAAGTTACTCTCCAGCTCTATCAACAGCCCACTTGACCCTGCTGGGAAGATTGGCTGATGCTGTAGATACCTGGTTAGCTGTGTGACCCGAAGAATAACCTTGCGGGAGGAGGCAGCCATGAAGACTGGAGAAATTTATAGCAAAACATGTGGCTGTGTTGCACTCAGCCAGGTTGCGGTTAGTCTGAAATGGCTTCCCGTGTTTTCTTAGAAACATCGAGAAGAGTCTCAGGGCCCCGGATGCTGTGGCTGCAGGAGTCAGGCTCATTCCCAGGGATCCAGGACCCCTGCCAGAGAGGGTAGAGTGATAAGACGGATGGGTACGGGGAATCAGGACACTGAGTTCTAGACCTGCCTGCATTTTAGCGCCATCACCTCAGGTATAGGGCTTCATTTCTCTGACTCTCGGGCTCCTCTTCTGTGAAACAAGGGGGCTTGGTAGGCATGACTCCTCTGACCCTTTCCAGCTCAAGAGCAGTACATTTTATTTAGTTATTCCACTTGCAGCTTACCAAGTATTCAAGTGAAAATATGAGTGCCAATACGTGTGTATAATCACACACGCATCCCCCCCACCCCGTCCACAGACCCAGAATCTGACTCAGGGAAACAGCACACAAACCTGATACCCACATGAACAGCATTTCACTCACCTCCTTTGGAACGACAGAGCCCAGCGGCCTCTGGACTAGAACCTCATCCTCGCTGGTGCTTCTGCTGCCAGATGAGGCAGAAATGGTGCAATCTGCCTTCCACCCCCAGAACAAGGCTGCGGCAGTGGCTGCCGTGCATGGGTGTCGCCTCGGTGCAGAACTGCTGAGCACAGCACATTTCCTGCACGGGGAGGCAGACAGGACTGCTGCAGAGGCAAATGGGCTTCCAGCCTTCCAGGGGCTCTTTCCACCCACCGCGTTTTCGGGGTGGGAGGAAATTCACTTTCAAACATTGCAACCCCAAAAGGGATGAACAGGAGAAATCTTGTCTTTTGCCAAGATCGGGACTCCCGTGTGAAGTCACATTTAATCATCCTGGATTACATCAGGCAGACACACAAGGCGGCTTGTGTTTGCTGATGGGCACGGGGACAGGGTCTTCAAGGCACGCTAAGGCAAACGTCTGGCTTTTCTTCTTCTTCTTTTTTTTTTCTTAAAGGATAATGTTTCTTTAGGCTCCCAGGGTTCGGGGGGACGTCACTCAGCCTGGATGAGATCTTTGTGGTGCTGGCTTTCCTGGTATAATCTGTTGGGACTTGAACAGGGCAGAGACCAGGACTCATTAGCTATGGCGGCAGAGTCCACTCTGTCATTCCCACAGATGGCTCCCTGAATTGCCCTCTCAGCTTTGGGGGTGCCAGTTTCATCGGCGGCCCATCTTTGCTTCCACTTAAATACTGTAGCTGATGGTCTCTGGGTATTTCTGCTGCTCTGAGTATCTATTTTCTCATCTGCAAAATAACACCACTCTCTGGGGATCATGAAGACTCGCTTAGCTGTCCTATGGAGATGGTCTCCACACTTTTCATCTGTGTCCTCCATCAGTAAAACTGTGTCTGCGTGTGCACCACTGGTAAATGTATATGAATATGCAGACTGATGTCTATTATACATGTCATAGTATAGTAATATATTTGTAAATTGTATCATGAGCATTAGTTAATTTCTCAAGTTATAATATGCATTGGGGTGAGATTTATTATTAATGGTAGTGGATGTTAAAAATATTCCAAACGATGGTGATAATAAAAAAAAAAACAAAAACTGACCAAACTTCCTGAGTTCTTAGTCAGAGTGGAATGGTCATCTCTGCCTTTTCTTGTTGCTGATCTTATTAGCACTGGTCTCCATCTGGGAATTCTTCTCAGGAATCTTTCTAAGACAAGCATCCATTTGGTGCGGGGGGGGGGGGAACCTGCACATAAGTGCTTATATTATTTTGTGAATTGAAGCGACCTCAGTAAATATCACACTTTTAAAAAGCAGCATGGAATAACTGGACCTTCAGCTCACCCTTCCCATGTGGGGCTAGCTCTCAGTCTTCCCTCGGGATAGCATGTTGCCTAGAAAGTGACGCCAGGCTTCAAACACATGTCAATTCACATAGTAAATATTAATTAAGATTAATTTCTTTCTGATGCTTAAGATAAAACGGAGGCTCTGAAGTTTCCTTTCCTGAACTTCAATGGATGAGGTTCTACTTATTCCCTGAGGTATGTGCCTCTTCGAAAACCCCTGAGTTAATGGATGTATATGCTTTGTAAACTGCAAAGGGCTAAGTAAGTGTAGGTGAAGTGAGGACAGTCTTCTCTGTGTGAGAATGTCTTTATGGGCAGACCTTTTCTCACCCAAATCTCTATGGTGTGTCTCCACCATGCTGCCTTTCTCCTTCCCATGACACGAACCTACATATCATGGTGACTCAGCTTTGAACATGTGGACAATGGCCATTCTCTAAGGAATGGCCAAGCCACGATTGGATCCCTGAACGGTCACATGGCGTAAGCCGCTGCCCTCCATTCAAAGCCAGGGCCGCTGTAGCGGATGCTGTGGTGGCTGCCCAGCTCTTCCTCTTCAGGCCTGGAGAACTCCAACCCCCCAGCTTCGGGGACACTGGCTGCTGATGTTTCACATTTGAATTCTTCTTCAGGAATGGCTCCTGACGGAAGAGAGCTGCTTCACCCGAAGCTGCACCCCCTCGCTTCAGGGGAAGCCCACAGCCATGGCTGGGACAATGGTGGGTGGAAAGACCTGACCCATGACTCAGTTTTGGACAACCAACCAGGGCCATCCCAGATACAGATGTCCTGTGGCGTTGGCTGAAGTGTCTGATGGGATGGTGGCGACCTCTCTGTTGCCTGCTGCTCCAGAACTCACTTCCCCATGAACCCCCGGCTGGCGAGTCTCCTTCTCAGTGTGCTCCTGGGGACGCCAACCCAACACACCAGTCACGCACACTGCAGCCGTTAGGATGGTAGCGATACCCGTGTTGCATTTTAAATCTGCAACTTTGGCTTCGTTTGTTGAGCAGCACCAATGTCACCTTAATTCAGTGATTGACTAGTGAGAAACAGTGTGACCCAGGAATCAGGAAACCCGAATCTGAGTTCTGGCTTGCTTTTGCTTTAAAACTTGTTTTTGAGCTTCACCTCTCTGGGTCCTAATCTGATTGCAAAATGAAAGTGAGCTGGATTAGATCATTCAAAGGTCTAGTCCAACTCTTAAGACTCTTTGGTTCTCTCCTTTCTAAAGAAGCATCTCTCTTCATGACGCTACGGTGACACCGTTGGCAGATCTTCTCTTTGAAAATTTCCACCCGAGAGAAAGATTTGGAATGTGACCCTGCACGGTGACCTCGCTCGCGTCTCCTCGCCCCAGCTCTGTTCCCTTCTGCCTGCGCCACCTGTTATCCGTTCCTCTCTGATTCATCTCATCCCCCAGCCAGAGAGCAGGTCCAGAAAACCTCAGTCATTTCTTTGAGCTCAGCTGCTGCCATGTGCTTCCAGCTGAAATTCCATCTGGAGCGTGTGTGCGAGGCCAACTCCTCCTGCGAGAGCCGGCTTTTCCCCTCGCACCTCTCAGCCCTGCGTCCCGGGGGGCTGGGGCAGAACTGGCCACTGAGGCAAATGGTGTCCTTCTTCTTCCCCAAGTCAGAGCTGCTTTGGAATCAGAATGCTTCTGCTAACCCGCACTGGGAAGGCACCTTCGCCAGCCAGAATGACCCAGTCCTGCCTTCATGACACTTCCACAGACTTAGGCTTTATGACTCAGTCAGACAGTGTAGTTGAGGAAGTATGTTTTCATATTATCTCAATCCATCTGCAAAATAAGTCAGTAAGCCTGGTATTCTTCTTTGCCTCCCCATTTTGTAGCTGAAGAAAGGAGCCACATGGCCTCGTAAGATAACACTATAGTGGGCAGAGTTAGGACAGGAATTCAAGACTTTTAACCTCAAAACCTATCCTTTTTTCTTTCCCCTTTTATTAACCGCTGAGTTAATAAATGTAATCCAGATCCAGGTCCTGCAGGTCGGTCTGCGGGCTCCCATGAGACCTGGCTCACGTCTTCGTATATAAGTGATTAGTTTGCCATCTGCCGTCCATGCCCTCTCGAGGGCTGAGCCTATAGCTTAGTCATTCCTATGTGTCACTCCAATGACGGAATATTCTGGGTTTGTAAGAATAAACCTTTTTCCAGATTATTAAGACTTCTCACCTTGTGTAGTGAGACTAGTTCACGGGGACTGTCATATAGTCACAGCATGAAGCTGCCTCTGGGGGCGATGTCATAAGCCCAGAGAAATCATCTCCCTCCTTAGTACTTCTCCAGCACCTTTCTTAAATGGTGCTGGAGCCTTGCATTTCATGGCATGTAAGCTTTCAAAGGGAGTCTCTGACTTAAATTCAGTCTGGTTTACAGACAGCTTCTCCCAGATTCTCTTGCAAGCGTGGGCTTGGCTGGTGTAACTGGATGACTCAGGCAGTGGAGATGACTGAGGTGTAGACCAAGGACCCAGGTTTGAGACCTCAGACTGTGAGGGAAGCAAGCAAAGGAGCAAACAACAAGCCAGCTTGGGAAGAAAGCTGTGGAGGAGGAACACTCGGACGAGATGGGACTGCTGGGATCTGAGTGGTAAGTGATCTGACCCGGCAGTTTTGTCCTCAGGGAGCTGACGTCGGTGCTGCCAGAAAAGGTGAGGTGGGGATTTGTCCCCATTCTGACACGCAAGCGGCTGCATCCAGGCTCGCGAACCCCTGTGACTGGGAAGTTACATCAGAAGTGGGTTTGGAGGCAGCCTGCTTTTTCTGCCCGTCCTGGGCAAGACGTTGAGACTTCAGCACCGAAGACAGCGCCTCTGGGGCCCCGGGAACTCAGCGGGACGCTGTTCCCGCCAAGAGCTGACAAGTGACAAGTGTGTCCTGGGAACTGTGCTGAAGATGGGAACCTGGTCTCCAGGAAGGCCAGTGTCCAGGGGGCTAACTCTGATTTCTCTGGGCTCCACTGCAGACCGAGACTCGCTTCCCTTTGCAGTCTTTCACCTGGACCTCAGAGCCCCTTTTCTGTTTCCAGGCCTTGAGACATTGGTCTGAATCCTCGTGCCGCATTCTCTCAGAAAGAGGAGGGAGTCCTACGGCGTTTCTACCCCACCTTCCATAGATCATCTCCTTCCTTTTGGTCTAAGTGGTCTTCTCTTTCCTCGGACCTGTGGCTCTGTTTTCTGCGCAAGAGTCAGCTAAACAGGCCCGGATTTCAGGGAAAGCGTGGATGGGCACTAACGTTTAATTGATAGAGACTCAATGCTCATTTCTTCCCCACATTCCAGACAGTACACGTGGCTTTTGGAGATTTGCTGCTTTAGCGCAAGGAGCATGTTCCCACTGCTAGGAATTTCAGACCAAGGTGGATATGCTCTAAAACACCGGAATCCTCAGGGATGCCAAAAAGTGGTCGACACAAGACAAATTGCTGTTCTACCTCTAGGAAAGGCCACCCTGGGTACAGCTCTAATTCTGTAATGCTACGTGCAGGTCAGTTAACTTCCTGAGCTCTCAGCTTCCACAGCTGTAAGTGGGGATCACAACAAATACCTGATCTCTTCTGTCAAACAGATGGCGCATGAGGTTGTTTTGTTAACTGCAGAGCCCTACCCAATAGTTAATAACCGTCCCTACAAGACTTGGATGGGAAGGAATTGACATGTATGTTTTCCCCATCACTGTGGATTATGAAAGTGTCAAATCATGCCCTTCAGAAGGTACAGATTGTGATTCCAGCACAATGCAAAGGGGAACTTGTCACCCTGCTTTGAGTTAACTTTGAACTTGGTTTTGGCCCTTTTCTGTATCTGAAAAACATTTTTCCCTCCTTCAATTAACTTAATAAGTCAGGGACACTCATGCTGACAGCCTTGATTTATCAGGCAGAGGCAGTCACAGAGCCGCTGGAAACAGCTAGTGACATGTCACCTTCTCCATCCTCATCTCCCGCTGGCAATCAGACATCTCAGGGTCTTGCAGAAGCCTCTGGGTTTTTATTAGTCATTACTCACATGTCCCCACGCATCCCTCAGCTCCCTTCATGTCACTTCCACTCATTGCTGCCATATCTTTTCAAAGAATTGACCTTCTTTTAGCATTTCTAAGAAAGGCTGCTACGTACTATTCTAAGGGACGGGAGACCATATCACCTCCCAGTTTGTGGGCAACACAACCTGAGATGGTTTCTGTGATGATCACAGCCTCTGTCCCTCCTCTCTTCTCTGCTGACAGCTGTCCAGTTGTGTTCATGCAGTCTCCATCCTCCATGGAGCCATGTGCCTGTGAAGAGGTGACCTCATTCCTGGCTGCAGGGTAGGTAGGCCTCGTTGGTGAAGGGATGCTTTTCCTTTGCCAGTGCTAGTGCTGTAAGATCTCTTGGAAAACCTTCCCTACCCGCTCAGAGATGGTGAAGTGTCTGCATGAGAAGCGGAGAATTATTGCCGCCAAGCTGCTATCTAATACCTAATCTTAGAGTGCACACCTCAGATGACAGGGCATAGAGATGAAAAGAACCTGGGTACTTGGTGACTTTGCCAAGCCACCGAATCAATCAATTCTGAAACCTGCATTTCTCCTGGCCTTCCTGTTATGTGTGATAATCCAGTTTGTTATTGATCGGGTGAGGGCTCCTCTTATTTGCAGCTAAAAGCATTCTAATACACTCAGGAGCTGGTCAGGAGATGGGTTGAGGTCATTTGTCAAAGAAACGATGAGCACTGACCTGCTGCTGAGCCCCACAAAAGCACCCCAAGCAGATCACCTGAACTTCTTAAACCAACAACAACTTCACTCATTCCTGCCATTCTGAGTCACAGTTGGCAGATGGTGCCATGTTTTGCTGCCAGTTTGCGAATTCTATCTTGTCAGGTGTTCAGATTTATTCTTAATCATAGCTGGTTCTATTTCCTTTAGGTGCCAAGCTGTATTTGCTATTTTAATTGTCTAATTTGTGTAGTTTTCCTTGTTTGGTAGGTAGGATGTTCTTTATGTATACAGAGCAAGGGGTCTCCCAGGGAAGGAGATATCTGTCAAGTAGGAAGACGTCTTTACTCCTTGGAAGTCAGTTTGGGGACCTGAGATTCTGAATGTAAAGGGTGTTTTGGGGGGCACATTTATCAATCATTGCAAACATATTGAAGAGATAATCCATCCACCTTCTGTCCATGATTTTCTAGCCGACGATCCATCAACTGGAACAATAACTTCTTCGGCGCACCCTGGTGGAGCAGTGGTTTGGTCATCCGCCTCTAGCCAAAGCACAGACCACATACAGCCCAAGGACCAGAGTTCATGTCCTAGGCCGGGGAGAACAACCAAGATGTACAGTAAAATAAAAATAAAGTGGTTCTTCCTCCCCTCTCTCACTGCCTGCTGGCCTACTTGCCTTCATTCCTGCTGTACTTTTCCTTTATTAACAACAACAACAAACGAACAAAAACACAATGACTTCTCCATTCTAGAGCACTGTCGGCATCGATGGTGTGGTGGAACATGGACGAATCCGTGTTTATAGATGACTGGTGGGCAAAGAAAGAAGAGACAGGGAAAGCGAGGGACAAAAGAAGGGAGAAGGAGATTAATGTCATCTCCTAACAGACCCAATAATAACATCTAGTCAAGAAATCACACTGAGCTGCTCCCACACACACATCTTTCCCCTGGAGGGGCCCCGAGGTATTTTCTTTGTCTTTGGGGTTTCAGAGCCTAGCTGAAAGATGAGATAAACAAGCAAAAATTTACTTTAACTTATAAATCTAGGCACGCCCTGGTGGCCTACTGATTTATTGCACCAGAGGCACAGTCCACATACATCCCAAGGTTCCTGGGTCAAGACCTGGGGCTGGGGGAGACACGCACGGTGAACAACTAAATAAGATAAAGAAAGTGCTTTTTCCTCCTCTCAATGCCCACTTGCCTACTCGCCTTCATTCCTGCCTGCACCTTCCCTTTAAAAAAGAAATGAGAACTAGTTGCAGAGATGATATGAATAATTGTTCTGAACAACAGAAAAGAACAAAAAGGTAGATCATGAATTTTTCAAAATTTCGAATGAATTGTATAGGTAACGTACAGGAGAAAGGAAATTTGGGGTTATTGTGGACTAAGAGGACTGAGTTCCCAGCCATCAGTGATAATTACTATGACCCCTGCTACTCTGATGACAGAAGCAAGCCCGTGTTACCTATTTTACTACAGACACTAAGTCTTCACAAAGGCTTTGTAAGGCATTATGTTCACTTTGTAATTATGAAACTGAAAATTAGGTTCCAAGGAATGTGAAAAACAGCTTCACTGAGTTGTAATTTGCATCCCATACAATCTACCCATTTAAGGTATATGCTCCTGTGGAGAATGAGACCATGTCTCAACAATGAGCTGAACTTAGAGCAAGAAGCTAAAAATACACTTGACACAGTAATAAAGTGCACGATTCAGTGGGTCTTAGTATATTCAGAATTATGCAACCATCACCACAAGCAATTTTTGAATAGCTCTCCCCCAAAGAAACCTCAAATACCTTAACCCCACCTCTCTCGACAACCTTGCTTACAGATTTTAACACAGGCCTGTTGGGCACTGAAAAATTTGTAGGGCATGAAAGCTTACAACTCCAAAATTATTTGGATATTACTAAATCCTACTAACTTTGAGATCGATTCTAACAAGACAGGTAAGCAGATGGTTTCATCTAAATAAGAGGAGGAACTCCTGGATGAATTCTTACTAAATAATACCTGCCGAGCTCAATTTTTGCATATACTGGTTGGGACAGAAAATTCTAGAACCATACCCTTGGACCAGTCCTCTCTTTTATGTTTATGTGCTCCCTGAGGCTGGGGCTGTGGAAATTTCAAATAAAATTTCCTTTGCAGTTTGGATTGAGAGCTGAGAGCCCTGAATCACAGATGACTAAACAAACAGCCCAATGTCCTTCAAACTGGGAAGACGGTTACTAAGTAGTGTGTTACAAAATCCAGACTTGTCTTTCTTTGATTGTGAGTCTTGTATTCAGGCTGGAAACTGGTATGTGCTCCCCTGGTAGGACTCCCGACAACTCCCTCTGTCCTGGGGACCAACTGACAAACTTGAAAACCGTCATTTCTAAATATAAAACCATGGGTAATGGGTAATGAGGAATCCAAAACGTAACGTCAAACACATTTTAATGCGAGTACCAGCAGATGGAAGCATAAAGCCAGGACCAGCGACCTCTGACACCGTGTTTTCAGGAGACCAGGCCAGGAAGCAGAGACTGCTGGATCTGCAGCGGTTTTGTGCTGTTTCTCTGAACCCTCGTGCTGAGAGAATATTAAGCCAAATTACATAGCAGAGGAAGAGCTGAACTTTGAACCCACGCCTGCTGGATTCCAAAGAGAGTTTTCTTTCTACTCTACAAGAGTAGGGAGATTCTTGGGGAAAAAACAAACACCCAAGAGAGCGAGAGATGACATATACTCTAAAGGAAAGTGGAAAATGCTCCTTCCTGGCATTTGGGAATGTGGTCTCCAGACCGAGGAGTTTTTTGAAGGGTGGTGGCGGGAGGGACACAGAAGCTCCTTCCTTCTGTTTGTTTAATCTCTCTGAGTTTCTGTTGCCCCTGGAAGAGGCCAGGGGGCACTGGAATGGGGGGCCAGGCATTGCTCCTCATCCCTGAGTCTCTGCACCTCATACCGTATTTATTTCTTAAACTTTTAAACATGATGGGGGCAACAGTGACCTCACCTAAGCCCCACTTACACGTAACAGTTCCGGTGTGTGACGTCTTTCATCTTGCAGGCCAGGCGGGATGGGAGCAAAGAGGAACAGGTGCAGACACGTGCGTGGGGGCCACGTGCCTCACTCTGGGTGCTCTGCAGAGACCCGTCCTGGTGCTTCTCGGGATCCTGAGATCCTGTGGAGAAGAGTGACATCATGTCTGAAAAGTGAACCGAACTTCTTGGAGCAGGAAGTGACGACCCCGAGGCCAAGTGCCGTTGTCTGCTTCCCATTTATAGTAATGGGAGCGGTGGAGAACCTCACCTGAAATGTGGGGTGGAAAGGACCCCGAGGAGATGACAACGACTGAGGGACAAAGAGTCACTGTCTGGAGGCCAGCAGACACTGATCCTTCGCCCCACCTGTAGGATTTTAGGGAGGTGGCAAGACAGGGAGCAAAACACAGGCTCTGTTGTCATGTAGTGCTCTGTCTGCTAGCCGGCTCCCAGCCTTACCTGCTGTGTGACAGCTGGCAGGCTGCTTAACCTCTCTGAGCTTGTGTTGTGGGTTGTTGTATTGGTTATGAGTGATGGGAGTGCTTGGCTTGTATTAGATACTTAGCAAACAGAAGACATTGTGGCCTGTTTTAAGTATTGCGCTTCTTTTTTACCTTCCCATGGCCCCAGGTCTCCAATCCAAGTCCTAGGACGTTACATGGCGTGCACCTTACCACTGAGCCACCAGGGTGTGCCAGCACTGGATTTCTTTTTTCTTACTCCAAATCCCCCGCATCTGGTGATGTGGCTGATATTCAGAAGAACACTGAGGAGAACAGGTCTCTAGGTGCCAGATTTATTAGCTCTAGAAGGAATCAGGGAAAAGATAACTGAATTGTCTTTGTTGGCAGGCTCTTTCCTGTTTAAGATGATGATAATGGAAGGCAGATAAAACGTGCAGGCAGAGAGGCAGAAATGGGAACATCCAGAGTCCCCCAGCCCTGACTCACACAGAGGTCCTGGGCTAGTCACTTCTCGCTGGCTTTGGACTTCTGCTCTGTCACGTGGGTTCTCAAAGGTTCTCATGCTTATGAAAAAGCATGTCAGAGTTTGGACAAGGTTTCCCTGCAAAATATCTTTCTACTCAGCTGCCTGGGAACTGAAACCCTACCATCGCCTCTTGTCCTGGGGCAAACCAAATTAGGTTTTGTCTGCTGGGTCAAATGAATTCACTGAATGAATTGCCACGTGGTGGCTCCTGGAAGATGGGAAATCACAGACCAGTGCAGGGGGTGAGGGGAGACGAGAACACAGAAAACCATGAAGCAAGGCCTCCATGCACTTCTCTCTTCCAGCATTTTCCCAAGAGCCGGGCCCCTGGCTGTCTACTTACCCACAAAGTCCTGCGCATCAGGCATAGATGGAGAGGGTAGTGGAGGTTACTGTGTGTCCTACTCACTGGTTCCCAAAGTCCATAATCTATTATATATTTATGAAAAAGTCTGTGTCTTCCAACTCTGAAAGGCTGATGTGCCCCGGAGGGAGGTTGCTCCCCTGGGCTGGGAGGATGGTGGGGTGGTGGCCAGGGATGGTGACCGGGGCTGTCAGCCCTGGCTGCTCTGCTGTCAGAAGGCTGCTCAGAGGGCAGCGAGAAGGTCACACTGCAGGGACCTCTCTGCCTCAGGCTCTGGAAGAGAGTTGGGTGGTGCATTGAAGGAAACCCTTTCCCTTTCATTTAGTATTATTTTATTTTTCCATACATGTTTATCACGCATCTATGGTCTATTAGGTTCTTGTTTTCTTGTTCACATCAGTAGACGAAAGACGCTGCAATCCGTGTCTTTGTAAAGCATATGCTCTAGGGGAGGGAGGCACACAGCGAACATAAATACAGAAAATCGTGTCTTCACAGGGGCCTGAGCTATGGGAGACCCTGACGCAGGGCTCTGACGGTCAGGTTTTTAAGTGGGAAGGGGGTGTAATTAAAATAGGTGACTTTTGAACCTAGATTGGAAGAACTTTGGTTGGTTCAAGGGAGAACGTTATTTAGACTATAACTGCATATTAACATTCACAAAATGCCCTTTAATGATGCTATTCATTAGTGCTACTTGTTTGTTAATAATAAATGAGCCACCTCTCTCTCTTTTTTCTCTTCAATTCTCTCCATAAAGCCTTCTGCATGCTTTGTAAAGTCTCCTGCTCCAGTTTCTTCCCGATGTCTTCCCCGTCACCTGGGATCTTTCCATCCCGGTGGTCCGCTCGTCCCTCCCCCACCCCGCCTGCCGGTGTTTCCGGCGGCCGCGGGCGAGCGAGGCGGCGGGACCCCCGGGCCGGCGGGAGGCGGAGCGGAAGGAAGCCCCGAGCGGACCGCAGCTGCGCGCCCCGCCCGCACTTCCGCTCGGCCCGCGGCTCCGAAGCGTCGCGGCGCTGGGGACCGGCCGTGCGCTGAGGCCGGGGGAGGCTGGAGCGGGAGGCTCGGTCCCCTTTCCTCCCGCCTGGAGGAAAGACACCCTCCCTCCTTGCCCGTGCCTGCTCCTGCCAGCGGAGACTAAGGATCTTGATCTTATTTGTCATCGCAGCAGCTCAGGATTCTTGTGAAACCTGAATTAAAAATACAGGTGATGGCGCTTCGGTAGCTGCCCAGCGGAATCGGCAGACCCCCTTGGGCGGGCAGGAGTTTGTAGCCCTGCCGGAGAGATGGGCGGTGCTTCAGCTGTAACAGAATGCACGCTGGAAATCCAGCCCCACCCGAGCCCTAGCCACCACCCTCCTGCGTGCTGGGCTGGAACCATCCAACTGGGGCTGGGCCCGGGATAGCTTATAAAGGACAGCACCCCAAGACTCTCAGCAGGGGTGGCCTGGCGACACCCTGCTCTGCTGTAACATAGCTATTTCCTGGTCGTTGCACAAGAGAACATTTTCTCTTGTGACCCTTGGCTTTCTTCAGCAGATAGGGGGCTTAGGAAAGGCCAGGGCACCTGAGGGAGCTCTTAGTCCTGATGAAGTCAGACACCTGGTGACACGCAGGTACACACAAGGGTAGGAATGTTAAGGGTATTTGAACACCGCACACGCGTAAACCAAGAGCAAGTTCCGTGCTTCGAAAAACAGGTATCGAAGGCATGTTTCGTGCTCAGTCCCAGGGTGCAGACTGAGCCTGTGGACCATTTCCAGCCTCTGGTGTTAGTAGTGGGTATAATTAGATATTAATAGGCTGTTCATGCACCAGCAAACCCACTAGCTAATTAAGTAATTCATTAAATTAGTGACTATCAAGCACATGCAGTGGGGATTTATGGGGTTCGGCAAGGTGCACGCTGAGGAATACTGGTCTATGGATGGCATTTATCTGGAAGCCCATCACCTGCGATGTAGCTGGTTGTCAGGCGACATGAATGGTAAACTGGTTCGAAGTCAGGCTTTGCAGTAAGAGAAGCTGTTTTTCGAAACTCTGACTCTGCTCCTCACAGCATGTGTGACTATGGGTGCCGGGAGTGACCGCTGTCTTAGTTCACTGCTTTCTGCCGCTTGTCACATGAGAATGACTGGAGTGCCCACTTCCTTGGTAAATGCTTCTGAGATGGTAACCCGTCACCCCGTACTGTCTCTCCTTGAATTATTTCTCTATCTTTTGCATCTTCTTTACCACAGTTGCATGTGCCTTGTCTTAGTCTCTTTGGGCTGCTCTAGCAAAATACCATCGTTTGGGTGACCTAGAAACAACAGAAACTTCTCACTGTTCTGGAGGTTGGAAGTTTCAGATCAAAATTTGGTGTCCAGTGAGGGCCCTATTCCTGGTTCCCAGATAGCCGGCTTCTCCCTGGTCCTCACTCGTGGACAGGATAATGTTCTGTGAGCGCTCCGTTATCAGGGCACTAATCGCATCATGGGGGTTCCACCCTCAGGAACTAATCATCTCCTACCTCTTCATCTCATCACGGTAGGGGGTAGGGTTTCAAGAGATGAATTTTAGGGGGACACATTCATCTGTAACATACTTCTAGGGCATCTCCATATTTCTCATGGTGCCTAACACAGGCGCTTCATTGCTGACTGCTGGAAAGTGTAAAATAGTTGCTAATGCTGATCGAATGCATAGGACTTGTTAGGTGGTGGTCTTCTGTCTCTTGATGTAGGAACAACCCTATGAAGGAAAGCACCATTATTCCAGTTTTACAGTTTAGATGAAGGAGGTACAGAGGATGTCAAACGCAGTGATCATGACCCTGAGGCAGTGAGGAGCAGAGGCAGGATTTGAACCTAAGCTTCTGGTTCAGAGCCCACATGCCTGCGATTGCACTGAGCTTGCTTCCTGGGATGTGTTTAATGGACTCCTGTGTTGAAACAATAACAGAGGGACACAGGATTGCATAAAGATGGCTGCTTCGGCCTCCATATTCTTCACACTGGAGGAAACAACTCCTTTACGTCACTTAGGCCTTTCCTTCATTTGTTTGAGATGTTCAGTGCCTGGTAGCTACATTCGAAAAGTTGGTAGCAACTGGCTTCTCAGAGCAGGACATTTGCTTATTCTTTTTCCTCCAGTTACGCAGTTCTATCCAGGCTCCCTAACTTAGTCTCCCTTATGCTTTTGTGAAACTTAGTGCTTACATTATGTTGTGGAACAGAGAGAACTGAACTGACTGAATTCGCGCGTGGTCTTCTGAGTTCTTGTCCACTTCTGCGCCAATCCCGGGAGGCTGGCGGCTCCAGAGGCAGTGGCCTGGGACTCTGAGGAAACCACACTTGGAGCCGGGACCGGCTTTCCCTGTCGCTCTGTTTCTCCTTAGTTGAGGGTTGGACAGGAGGGTCCAACCTCTCTGAGCTTCCCTCTATTTGTAAAACCCGCCTGGCTGTCTTCCCCACACATTTAATCGAAGCTTGATTAAGTGTGAGTAAGCTGGGATTTCAGCCTTCCCAGGACTCCTGGTCTGGTGGCCCTGGAGAACTGGTGTCCTGGGCAGGGACGCTCGCCATCCGCATAAGCTGCGATGATTGTTAAATGTGTGGTCCCCTGGGCGCCACCCCAACGCGCTCAGTGAGCATCCCTGATTCTCATGCTCAATAAGGTGGAGAACTCTTGCTGTCATATTTGGATGATGAGGATGACGGATCACAGATGGAATGCCCAGCAAGAGGTCACTGCCCACCTGGTCACATGCCCAGAGGATGGCATTCACCCCCCTGCCGCTGCCGTGTTCTGTCATAACTGCGTGAGCCTGCTCGGTTCCACACTTGGTCGTTTTCTGTCTGTTTCGTTAGAAGGAAAACTCGATGCCATCACTGTAGACGTAAATGCTGCTTGATGTGGCGGAGACAATGGGAGGGGAACGCAGCAGAAGGAAATCGCCCCGCAGTGCCAGCTAGCTGCTGCTGAAGGCTGTCGGCCACGTTTCCCCATTAAAGTGGAAAACAGCAAATGTTCGCGCTGGGAGCTTCTGCTCGGAAAGAGGAAGCCCAAGGTCTGAAACCAAGGTCACTGGCTGAAACGGGGGTCATGTGACGTCACTGATGCTGAGCGCTTGAGACAATACGTTTTTACATGAGCAATACTTTTACATTGAACAACACATTTTCAAATTTATTTTCGTAACCGTTCTCCGGAAAACATCAGTATTTAAAACAAACAACACAACGTAAACAAAACAAAGAAGAGCTGTTCTGAAAAAAGCCGGGACAGGGAGCCCATCCCCGACCACGTCAGAGGGCACGAGGGGCTCCTGGGGGCTGATGAGTTAGCAGAATCTGAGGGGTTGGCATGGTGACAGGGTCTTGCTGTTTTTGTTCAGCAGGGACGGCGGAGAGGTTGGCCACACCTGGGCTGGAGGGAGGGTTAGGACATCTCTGACTTAGGAATGAGGCCTTTTATTTGAGTCTGTTCTTTTACTAGTTTCTTTAGCTCTAGCGGGGACAGGGCCGTGGTCTCTGGGTCTAGAGCCCAGGACACCCGGGTGTGATGGTTAAGAAAGCCGAATCGCATTTCAAGCTACTTGAAAAGGAAAAGGCTCCTGGCATTTAGGGTTACCCGTGGCCTGGCTCCCGTCCTTGCTGGTCTGGTGAATCGGGGAGGCATCTGAACCCAGAAGCATCAGCTGATCATTCTAACACTTCTGGGGACGCTTTCAGGACATTCAGTTGGAAACCTTTTTGACTCTGAGAGAACGAGTCTAGGGTAAATAAATGTACTGATTTGGGCATGAAAACCAGAGTTAGATTAAGTTATAATTCTTATCACGAGTAGTTTAGTCCAGATGGTTGCCAGCGGTAGTGAGACTGTGACCTAGACCCCCACCTTGGGACTATGCACCCATTGGCTGAGGCTGCAGAGTTCTGAGAAGGGCTCAGAGCTGCTCTCGCTGAGGTTTGCTCTTAACAGCAGGGAACTGCCTTATCCGAGGTCACATCCCCTCAGAGTGGGGTCTGCTGCCACCTGGCTGATTCAGGAATACTAAGGGCTGACCTGTTGGCTTCAGTTGGGGACAGCCCTGAAGGGCCACCCCAGCCCAGAACCTTCTGGAGGATGGAATCACACTCAGCGGCCATTGCATCGTGGGTCAGCTGCCATCTTCCGGTACTTTGGTGATATCATGACACGGAACCAAACAATGGAGTTAAACGATATTATATTTTGAGGAAAGTGAGAGTCTCCTGAGGAAACTGCTCAGAGCTGCAGACCTCTGAAGCCTCCTCGACAGGGCGGCTCATCTCTTGTTCACGATACAGGAGGCACCGTCGGAGTCAACACCCGCAGCACCAGAGTGTGGATTTACACACAGTGCAAACACGACAGTGGGTCCCCGTGAGTAGGTCTGCGCCTGCGTGTGTCTGCCCCAGGCCTGACTCTGCCCCTGTGGCTCAGTCTCACCTTTGTTCTCATTCCTTGCTCTTGGATGAAGGAAGAACCCAGCTGCTTCCTCTGTCACCTTCTCTCCTAACACTGCCATCTGTCTCAGCTCCCGAGTGAGGGCCAGACTTGGCGAGGCTCCCTCGCGTCTGCTGTGGTGGCCCCAGCAGCAAACTTGCCCAGGTGACTGCCCATCAGAGGCTCTGGCTCCTTCATGTCTGCTCTTGGGGAAGAACCAGGCCACTGCAAAGGATGTGGCTGCCCCCTGGCTGCTGGAGGAGCTGGGGGGCAGAACTGGAGGTGCAGGGAGGCGTAGGTCCTGGATGAAGTTTCACCTGGAAGAGGCAGGAGATAATAAGGAACCAGCAACTGAATGACTCCCTTTTTCTCCCCTCATGGACTGTTCCAGGAGCCGTGATTCTGTGTGGTCTTTCTGGGTCTTCGCTGTGACGGGGCCGCAGGCCACGTGATTCTGTGATGCTGTAGTCAGCTCGGTCACACGCTGAGCTGTGTTCCTCTCCGTCTTCTCCTGCCTCACCTCCCTCTCCCCTCAGCGCGGCGGCCTGGGTTTGTGTGCCTCTCCTGTGTCACCACTAAGATTACTTCAGATCTGGGGTAAGGTGGCCTCGGAGACTCTGTGTGTACATTTAAATGAGTATTTTATATTAAGTCCTGTGTGTAGCATCCAAATGTGAAGGAAATACCAGCATGTGGGCTAATGATCGAACTAAATGTGTGTAGCAATAGAATGTGTGAGCTACCATCTGGGTAGAAACAACGGAGTAGGTATTTGGAGTTGTGGGAACAAGACATGTTAAAATTGTTGTATTCGGCATCTATCGTTGCATGACAAATTGCCCCAAATATGGCAGCTGCAATGGCAAACACCGATTCTCTGAGTCTCCGAGAGAGTCAGGAGTGTGAGAGCTGCTTGGCTCAATGTTCCTCGTGAAGCAGGCTGTCAGTAGCCAGGAATCAACTCGGGGGACATCTGCTTTCACCTTCTCTTCAGTGGCTGTTGGTGACCTCGGGTCCTCACTTCATGGTCCTCTTCACCCGGAGGCCTCAGGCATGGCGACTGGTTTCTTCTGGAGACGGCATCAGACAGCTCCCAAAGGAAGCCCAGTCTTTTGACAAGAGTCTTTGAAATGACAGACCATCATTTTTACCATACTCCCTCCTTTAGAAATGAGTCCACTAACAGCCCACGCTGGAGAGAGGGGATCGCGGCACCGTGTGATGGCCAGGAGGCGGGGCCAGCTGGTGGCTTTTCCAGGCTGCCTGTCACCATGGCTGTGCTGTGACTGTGCAACCTTCTGCTGGGCCTGGAGAAACCCCCGCATGTCTTATCCCAGGAGCCCCTTGATTTCTTCCCAAAATTGTTCTGATTGAGCCGAATCGTTTCTGCTGTTTGTTTCCAGGTGTGTGGGCTCTGAAAGTCCCAGTTCTCCTAACTGTGCTGGTGATGGGACTTTGGCCAAGGCTGGGAGGAGTGTGGCTTGTGTGTGGGAGCAGCGGTGGGCGAGTCCACTGGAAATGGCATGAGGACAAGTCACACTCCAGCACCCTGGGCGTGAAACCACGGGCCTGAGAAAAGAGCACTGAACTTCCTCCGCGGCATGACTAATGTCTCCTTTGTGTGGAGGCGGCAGAGAACTGAATGCAGCGTCCTTCAGGGAGACCTGCTGTCTCTACTGCTGTCTCCCTACTGCCGAGGAGCCATGAAGGTGCAGAGTCTCGTCTGCAGGGCATTTCTGTACATGAGCCCAGAGCCTGGAGCTCAGAAGGGGCGGTCAGAGGTACAAGCATAAATTTGGGAACCATCAAGCTATCGGGATATTATAGGGGCACGTGTGTAGACAGAGCCCAAAGGAACTGAAGACGGAGGCTTGGGAACAGCAGTGGTTAGTGACTGGGAAGGGGGTCCGTGAAGAAGTCGGGGGAGTCTCATCTTATTTGTCCCCAAGCAACGTTTGACCGGTCAGATCGGTGGTTGACTTGGTTCGCTCTTGGTGGGGAGACAGCTTCTGGGCCCTCTACAGCTCCCACGGCCCTCAGCCCCCCAGTTTGGCATAAACACCACTCCAGGGAGTTCTCAGCAACAGGTGTTCAAAAATTTTTTTTTTAATTTAAAGGCTATTTAAGGAACAACTGTAGGTTCACAGCGAAACTGAGAATTACGGATTTCCCATGTACCTGTCGCCTGCCCCCCACATGCACCTCCTGCCCCTGGTCAACACCCCCGCCAGCGGGCACGTCTGTGACAGTTGATGAACTTACATGGTCACCCAAAGTCCACAGTGCCCCTGCTGGTCACTCTGGGTGTCGTGCGCTCTGTGGGTTTGGACAGACGTGTAATGAAATGACATGGATCTACCACTGCAGCCTTACCAGAGTGGTTTTACTGCCCTGAAACCCTCAGTTCAACAGATGTTTTTAATGTTTGACATGATCATGGTATTTTATTTAAAGTATTTTTATTGAGGTAACACTGGTTTACAACACAATGTACGTTTTAGGAGTGCAGGTTCATTATCTGTTGTATGACCCCCAAATACAACTGCATTTAAAAAAATTTTTATTGTAGTGATTATTCTACACATTAAAATAACTTCCTATGTATTAGTTCCCCATTCCTTAGATACATTTTCAACACACCCTGCCCTCCATCATATCACTGAGTGTCCTTTCCCAGTGTCCAGGGGGCTCTGCCACCATGTGCCCCCGTCCACCCCATTCCCTGTTGGTCACCTCAGTTCTGTTGCAAATGTTTCAGGGTTGGTTGTGTTTCGTCTGTTCCTTTGTTTTGTCTGTTCACGTTCCACCTGTGAGTGAGGTCATCTGGTGTCTATCTTTCTTCTTTTGACTTGTTTCACTTAATATCGTCCCCTCTAGATCCATCCATGTTGATTCAAATGACAGGGCTTCATCTTCTCTCAGGGCTGTGTAGTATTTCATCTTCTTGATCCATCATCTGAGGCTGGGCACTTACATAATTTCCAGTTCTTAGCTACTGTGAACAGGGCTGCAATAAACACGGGGGTGCAGACATCTCTGCAGATGGCGGCTTCTGTATCTTCTGGGTAGGTGTCCAGAAGTGGAATAATGGGATCACATGGGATTTCCATCTTCGGTTTTTTGAGGAATCTCCACACTGTTCTCGATGGGTTGCACCAATATGCACTCCCACCAACAGTACAAAAGTATTTCCTTTTCGCCACATTCTCACCAGCATTTGTTGTTTTCAGACTTTTGAATAATAGCCAGCCTCTCATGCATAAGGTGATAACTCACTGTTGTTTTAATTTGCATTTCCCTGAAGGCCAGCGAGTAGGAATATCTTTTCATGTGCCTGTTGGTCATCTGTGTATCCTCATTAGAAAAGTGTCTCTCCGATTCCTCTTCCCGTTTTTTGGATTGCCTGTTCTTCTGTTGTTGAGTTGTATAAGTTCTTTGTATATTTTAGATATTAAGCCTTTGTTGGAAATATCAAATGCAAATATCTTCTCCTAGTTAGTAGGTTTCCTTTTGGTTTTGGTGATGTTTTCTTTTGTTGTGAAGAAGTTCCTTAGTTTGATGTAGTCCCAGCTGTTTTTCTTTGCTTCCATTGATGGTGGAGTTGAGTCCCCAAAGGCTTCCCTATGACTGGTCATGGAAAGTCTTTCCTGTGTTGTCTGCTAAGAACTTAATGGTTTCTGGTCAATAGCAGTTTTTAAAGTCTCTTTTTCACATGCAGAGTGGAAGGAGTCAGGGAAGTGGATGGGCTCCACGTTGCCTGTTGCTTAAGAAACAAAGAAACAAACCCAGATGAAGTCCACTGTCCTCAGGAGGAGTTGCAGCTGTCCCTGCTCCCTCTGGTTTCACTCCCCTCATTCTCACCTTTGTTTTTCTGCTCCATTGAGAGCCCAGGGGAACATTAATCTGGTTTTTGAGTTGTTATCCATGGCTAAACATTTTCTAAAGAAGAGATCATCTCTCCATCTATATATTGAGCGGAGGTCCATCAACATTTGAACTTCTAGCACCATCTTGATTGCAAGTTTTCTGTAAGGTTTTGGAGACAGAAGTTACTTTCTTTTGGTTGTGAGTGACCCTAAATTTCAGATTCCTAGTGGAGCCTGATGGCAGACACAAGAAAGTTGACTTTTTTTAGGTCATAGCCAGAGGGAGGTGAACCTTCTAGTGCAAGGATATTGATGCTTGATTGTCAAATGGAAATAATATCTTGTTTGCATCTGGTTTCAACGAAATAATATATGGATGAGTGAGTGCCTTAAATACTGTAAAGTACCACGTGAATTGTAGTTTTCCTACAGATGGGAGGAGGCCCTTTCCAGAGATCTGGCTCAGAGAAACTTAGCGTACTCACTGCAGTGTTTTCAAGCAAAGGGCAGTAAGCAGAACCCTGGGTTTAAAAATGCTCAGTCCACCCTCCCTTCCGGCTCTAGTGCTGTAACCAGACATGAACCCGAGGCCATGCCAAAATGAAAGGAAAACACATCTGGTCAACTTAATCAATCCAATAAAAGCATTCTTTCAAACAGATCCAAAGATTTGGAGCCTAGACCTCTAGATGAATTTTGGGATTTAACCAATAAGATGCTCACGGGTTATGCAGACACTAAAGAGATCAAGGGTCGAGCAGCAAATGGGGAGTCTAATTGGGTCTAACACTTGGAGTCCTTGGCTGCGCTCATCACCCAGTTCCTAGGAAGGGCCTCTGAGTCTGGAGGGGAGAAGCCAGGGAGACAGCAGACTCTGGAAGGAGCTCGTCCAGTTCCGTTTCTCTGGGCATTAGCCAGGACACTCCTTTCTGTTGGTCCCTGTGTGCTGACTCTTCCCAGCTCCATCTGAAATGTCATGAGTGATGGATCACTTCCTTGGGGATACCCTGTCTTTAATGCACCTGTTCTCTGGGGAACTGTTCTTTCCTGCTCTTCTCTCTGGATCCTCCATTTGGGTCAAGGCATTGACCTCTGCCCCCCTGGGGGCTCTCAGCTTCTAGAGATCAACTTCTCAGAAATTTCCCAGAACCACTTTGTAGACTGAGACCAGAGACAGGCTCTGAGGCTCCACACACCAGGAGGACACTCAGGAAATAGAAGCCAGGATGATTAGGGGCCAATTAAGAAGAGGAGGCAGAAAAATCAAGAGACATTATCGCTGTGAGATAATCCATGTAAAATGCTTGGCACACAGTAAATACTCAAGATACATTCGACATTACGATTACTATCATCACCACCATCATCTCAGTTTCTCATGACACTTACAATGACAGTGACTTCTGAAATCTAAAGAGAGAATGGACACAAAGCTCATAGCATTGGGTTGACACAAAGTCAGTGCTCCACAAAAGCTTCTTCTAGATGCAGCAATTCTTCTAGGTGGATCGCCTGCAGTGCAGAAACTGGACGCTGGCTTCCATCTTTGTACTCAAGAAAGAAGCTTCGCTCCTGATGTAGCAGCACACAGGCTGCTCAGAAGTGGTTCTCATCTGAGAGCACACTTGCTAGTAAGACTGGTCACTCCTATCACCGCATGGAAGGGGAGCATGGAGTGAATGACTGGCATTTTCTCCTCATGGGGAAACTGAGGATGAGTCTCGTCTCCTTGTATTTCTCAGTGAGTATTGACAGCTTCTCCCTGCACCTACCTGCCTCCACCCTTAATTGGTTGCCTCGAAAATACTGAGTCTGAATTTCTCGGAGACCTCATAATACCAAGTGAGTAAGCAAGATCCTGACCCCTCTTTCATTAAGCTACCTTCTCAGACCTGCTTCCTGTCTCCCCAGGGTCTGAGCTATAAGCAATCTTGAAGCTCATGCAGCTGAAAAGATTTTCCCTGTCAGCAGCTGCTATCAGAACTGACTCTTGGTCCAGTGCTCTTTCCATTACACCTAGTCTGGCCTCTCCTTCCCCTCAAAACGTGTAACCCATGTGAGGTCCTATTTGCTTTTTTTTTTCTTAGTTGACTGTCTATTAAAAAAGGGGATCAGTTACATTTATTTCTAACAAACTCTAAGCATGGGTATTATCTCCCAGAGATGCGCCTCCTTAAAAAATTAACATATTTAGGGCACAATTTAGGGTATCATTATATGGGTTTAGGCGTGCATCACGCTAAGTCAACATTTGTATATATACGCTAAGGTCACCGCTAACCCTCCATTTCCTTCACCACACAGTTGATCACCCAACTTGCCTGCCCTCACCCCACTCCCCCTTGCAACCACTTTTTGATTTTAGACTAAAAGCCTATTTTTGTTTGATTTCGTTGATTTGCTTGACCAGCTTCTCTATTTACTGCATGTTAAGTAAAATCATATGATGTCTCTCCCTCCTTCTGGCTGGAGATTCCTTCTGGTCAGTTTTCTAGGTCACTTCAAGGCAGTATTTGAGGTGTCCTTGGTTGGAAGGGGGAGTGTCTTTGGAGAAGAAGGATTCTTCCTGAAGGGGTGAGAAGAAACTGTGGAACCTGGTCAGGAGCATGTGATGGGCGGGTAGGCACCAGAGTTGAGAGCCCAGCTCATTTGTCTGCAGGTTTCGGGGAGATGACGTACCAACATTTTTTGTCTCATGACATGCATATTCATGCTGAATATCCCTTTCCCATTAGCCGATCTGCAGTCATTTGACTGATTTATTTAAAGTCCCAGAACTGACAGGCTTGAATATTTTTTGATTCCTCCTTGGGCACCTCTTAGAGATGGTCAGAGTACCTAGTACATGTCACACGAGGGTGGGCAGGAAGAGCTGGAGAGTCACACAGCCCCGGCTTCCCACACTGACTCTCCTGACCCACCTGCTAATGAGCAGGGCTGCTGTGAGATGGAATGGAATGTATGTAGGTGCTGGGTGCTCCGCAAATGGTAGTTTTAATTGTCATGAATATTATCAACTATATAAACTTGGGCAAATTAAGTAACCTCTTTGAGTCCCTACTTCTCTTTTGTAAATTAGTGGTAATTTTAATGTAGTCAAATTGATCAGCCTTTTAAAAAAGCAACTGTTTAGCCCTCCGAAGTCAGGAAGATTAAAACTTCCTATTACTTTTATATGGATGTAAGCCTTCCTTGTTGGAAAAGTTCTGTGTCAGCATTAGCGTCGCATCACGCAGAGTTCTGTTTGCGCATCTAATGACTCTGGACGAGCCAGTGCTTGTCTTGGATCTCATGTGCCTACGTCCTGTGTCCCATGGGAGCCAGGCCTGTTGTCTCATATCGCCCCGTGAAACAGGCCCCAGACTGCTTCCACTTTATGGACGAGGAGGTAGGCCTCACAGTGGTTGTGGTTTTTGCTGATGGTCAGGGTCTCTGTTAGCGGATGATGTTGACCTTCTGTGTCATCCCCTGTAGCTACAAAGTGCAGCAAAGCTGAACACTCAATTCTCCAAGCCTCATTTGCAACTAGAAGTGGTGGCATGATGGTACCAGTCAATCGTGACTAAGTGAAAATCTCTGGATGCTTCAGGAAAAACCTTTGTTCCCCTAATAAAATGGACAGATGGTATTGGCGTGACTTTCCTCCTCCCTTCTGTCTTTCTTGACTACGGCCATGAAACCTGGAGTAGGGGCAGTCATCCTGAGGTCACTGGGGGAGAAAAGGCCAGCAAGCTAAGGATGGCAGAATGGGAACGAGCTGGAGGTGAGCCCTGGTGGAACAGTGGTTAGGTCCGCCGCTTTTGACTTGAGTGCAGTCCACATAAAACCGAGGGGGTGGGGGATGGATAACCATGATGTACAACTAAAATGAGAATAAGTAAAAATGTATCTTCCTCCCGTTTTTTTCTGTCTGCTTGCCTACCAGCCCTCAGTCCTGTCTGCACAATTTCCTTAATAAAAACAAACAAACAAAAAAATCCCACTCAATTTCTGTTGTCATCATTGAGGTCTAGACCAGTACAAATAACCCATTTACCTTCAGATGCCTGACTCCCTAAAATGAAGTTATACGGACTTCCTGGGGTGGGGGCGATGTGTGTGCAAGAACCTTCCTTAAGCCAAGAGGGTCACAGGACTTGGCTGTCTCAGGGCGGAGGGAAATGGCTTCCGGAGGCGGCGGCCGGCGCTTCTGTGTCCTTCACGTTCTGAATTCTGACTCAATCTCCAGGCAAGTCTCGCTGTGAGCTGTCCGCCACCGTGGTGCTGATTTGCACGGAGGGCGGCCGAGCTACTGAGGACCTTGGGAGCTGTTCCAGCAAATGCCACAGCAAGGCAGCAACACCGAGAGGCTCTCCACTTTCCTCTCCCTCTCCCCGCCTCTGATTCTCAGAATGGAATGTGATGGTCTCTACCATTTCGATCAGAATCCTCCCTGAAACCTAGAGCTCTTCGGACGGACCTTTCAAAGCACTCTTCCTTGAGAGAACCAGAATTTGGTGGGTAAGGCAGGGGCTAGGGTCCTCTTGGGGACCCCAAGTCAGTAGTAGGAGAGCCTGATTTATTTCCCACCCCGTTGGCTCAACAGGGGACACAAAACAACTTGTGAGGACACATCGGTCCCCTGTTTGGTTCTGATTTTCAGGTAGATGAGGGATAAAGTCTTGAAGCATCTTTAGGAGACTCTTCTGGGGGCTCCCGAGAGTCTTACCTGGCTCTTTGGGAGAGACTTCAAGTCTTGCTTATTCTTGGAGGACATTAAGGACTGGAACTTTCATTTCCCTTTTTTGATGTCCTGTCTTCTTTTTCCCTCAAGACCATTATTTAAAACAGCCTTCTCATATGTGAAAAAAAGATGATCTTCATCTGCTTCTTCAAGGTATTTATAGGTCTCTTTGCCTGTCCAGATTTTACCCCGGAGCCACAACTGAGTCTCGCTCCAGATGGGTATCATTGCTCTCCCTCTTGAATTTCTTGCTTTAGAAATAATTTTCTCAAAATTAGCATTGGACTCCTAAGAAGTGAATGGCTTCCTTTTGTGGCAAGTCTTGTTGTCCTGCCTTATCATAATCTTGACAAAAAGAACACAGCTCAGAATTTTTACTCCTTGCCTCTCACCACTCAGTAATGCACCATCCTGAAGTGGTGGGGTTTTTTTTCCCCCCAATAGTAACTACAGAGAAATCGACAAGGATAGAAACAAAACAAAAAACAAACATAAGTCAGTTGCTAAGTTACATGAAGTCTTCAAAAGCTTTTGAGAAATAACCAGTGCTGATCTGGTTGCGATCTGCGGAGCTTCTTGTGACCCTACTTAACCCCATTCTGGCTTCCACTGGTCTCTCAGATTTGTTTTCACCCCTCATATTCTCTTCTGATTCCCTCAACTGGTGCTTCTTCTGTACCTCTCAACCTTCTCCCTCAGTCTTGGGCTGTAGGATGGGGGCACTGTATTTTATGGAAAGTGTGAGGTGCTGAGAATGTGGTGATCCTCGGTCGTTATTGGGAAGTAGAACATGTTTGGTCTTATCTCCTCACCTGGACTCTATCTTGGATCCCATGAGCTCATGGTTGGGTACATCTTCTTATTTGGGAGTCTGTGACCTGTGCTTGGTAATTGAAAGAGAGAGTATCGAATAGTTCTACCTCTAGATTTAACTCTATTTACTTTTTCCTACTCTCTTTACAAATGACCAGTCTTCCCCATCTTTCAATTTCTCATTCAAGCTCCATCTTTTCCGTGAAGGCACTTCAAGTAACCCATGACAGAAGAATGTCTCCTCTTGACGTTTAGAGTCAAGATATGCAAGGTCACTTGATTAACACTAAATCACTTGTGTATTACATTGCTCCTGACCAAAATGTCTCTAGCTAGTGAAAAAGTCACAGATGCCTCACAGGTAAACTGAATTAACAGTATTTTGAAATATTCTGGATACCAGTACTGGAAGTCCTGAGATGAGTAAAAAAGGATTTAATCACGATTTAGTACAATCTCTAGATATGTTGTGGTCACTCACTCTTTCTTCTGACTACTTCTGCAGGACTGTCCCCTAATCTTTTTTTTTTTTTTTTTTTTTAATTTTAATAAAGGAAAGGTGCAGGCAGTAATGGATGAGTAGGCAGTCAGGTAGGAAGAGAGAGGAGGAAGAAGCACTTTATTAGTTACTTTATTTACTTGGTTGTTGCCCCTGGACCCAGGATGTGAACTCAGGTCCTTGGGATGTATGTGGACTACTCCTGGCCAGAGGTAGGGGACCCAACCACTACTCCACCAGGGCATGTCCTGTCCACTAATATATCTGCTTCCTTTTACCTGTTCTCCACCTGCTTCACAGGACTTCTGGGTCTTATGTTTTCTTCTAGCCACGACGCTACATGTCCTTGATCTGTCTACCTACGCCCTTTTCCCAAAGGACGTCCAGAGTGGGCTCCCTCACCATGGCACAGTTTTTGCAAAACTTGGATCTTGGACACATAGACAGACTGTACTCTGTCAGGACAGCTGTGGGGGTGATGTTCCTTCCAGTCACAGTCTGTTTGGGAACTTCAGCTTGATGGAACTCCAGATTTAACAAAAGCTTCATTAGTGGGTGATTATCCACCTTAGAAAGGATTCCTTTAAAATAGCAAATTCCCAGAATGGGCTTAAAATAGGTTTAATTTAACCCCAGTCCAATTTGTACACCCTGTTCAATAACACACCAGTTGTTAAAGATGAAGTACACTTGTGCTTATTTATAGACTAATTGCTTGTTTGTCCTTTTCATCCCCCTCCATTCTTACCTAGTAGATCACTCGCTCAAATTCTTCAAGACTCACTTCTATGGGCAGGTGGTAATTGCTGATGAAAGGACTGTCTTAGGTCCCAACATCACAATTACTCATGATCAAGGAGCTGGAAGTGTCTTCACCAAAGACCACCCCAGGACAAGCAGCTTCTCTCATTTCTTTTTGGATTGATTTATCTCTATTTCTCTACCTACCCTATCATCAGTTGTAAGATTCACAACTGATTATAGTCTGATCTCTGTGTCTCCTCTACTAAATGGTGTTCACCTCGCATATGATCATTGAGATAACTAAGGAAGACATTATCTGTACCCATCAGCACAACTAGACAAAGGACCTCTCTTCCTTTGTGCTGAAAATGGATCTGAAATTCCACAGGAGACACCACTACAAATTCCAGTGTGCATCACCTGTGATTCTCATGTTATGGTTGTGTCTGTAGAATCCTGCCTAATTTGGTGGGAAATGAAGGTAACTTCAGGAGAAAACTAGCTTCTCTGTGCAAGTGTTATTTGAATGTTCCACTTACCGACTGGATACTTTTGGAGGTGGTCTATAGACGGGTCTATGGATAAGGGGTTGATAAAAGCCCATTCAGAGGGATGCTTAGACAAACTGCAGTCTTAGCTTCCTGAGTGGACTTCCTAAAGTCGTAAGTCTCTTCTCGTGAAAATTCCTCTTTAACTATGCTTTTGAAACTTTAATGTGTATCATCTGGCGAGCTTGTTATAATGCAGATTCTAGTTCATTGGGGATGGAGCTTGATTTTCTTTTTAAATTTCTAACAAGTTCCCATGTGAGGCTGATGATGTTGGTCTGCGGGAAGATTCTAGAAACTGCTAGAGCGATTGTTCTAAGTGTGAGATTGATCACTTCACTTCCCTACTCAAGTCAATCAATAAGCCTCATCACTTCCAAGGTTAAATCCAAACCCTTAAATGGCATCCAAGGGTCTTCATGAACACCATCCTGCAGACCTTTCCAGCGTTGCCTGCCATTTGTGCTGTTTCCAGAGGTGGTCATGTCCTTCCCAGAGGTGGTCATGTCCTTCCACAGACTACAGACCTAGCAACCCTGCAGACTCCCGCCCCATCCCTTCTAGATTCAGCACATGGCTTGCTTTCTCCAGAAGTCTTTCCCTATCTTCTCCAGGTCTCTCTCCTTCTTCTTTGTGCTCCCAAGTATCTGGTAGGTACCTCAATTACATATTGCATGTCTGGAAAGTTTTGTTTGCTTTTCTTCCTCCCCATCAGGCTGTCAGTTCTGTGGAGGTATCAGCCATACCCTCTTCATCTCAGACTCTCTAGCCCCTGGCACAGTCCTGACACAATAAATATTTGAGTGAACAGTGAAATGAGTTCGTAGTGTTGTTTTTTTGCTCCTTACATGGCCGTTGCTCAGCTGAGGTCAGTCTCTCTCTGATTATTTTCTGCCAAGCCCATGTCCTTGGAAATTCATGTTCCACCTTCTATCTGGGGACATGACTGATACCCAGGGGTTACGTCTAAATCTGTGACCTGAACATTAGCAGCAGTTAATTCATAGCTGTTGTTTGGAAAATGCTAATTAATCAACGTGATTTGTCCAATATTAAGGGAAACAGTCAAACTGTTTTAAAGGCAACATTTACTTCTTCAGGTAACTGAGCTCTGTTAATTAAGACAGTGGGTCTCAACCCAAGCCGCCTGTAAGAAGCATGTCAGGGTCTTCTGATAAACACTGATGCCTGCTCCACCCTGCCTGGAGTTTTGTTTGATTTTCTGGTGGTAGGGTCTGGCATCGATATTCCAAAGAACCACCACTAAAAATCACTGGACGAAGTTAGACATCTTAACTGGTAATTATACATGTTTCCTAATAAAAAGTTGCTACTTATTGGAAGGTGGATTATCCAACCACTGTTCCCTCTTTGGAAACTCTGCAGTTAGATTTCTTCCTGACATCATTAGCAGAGGTGATAATGTTCTGATTTCAATATAGTCACTAGTTCTCATTATTGTTCCGCTTCTATGCAGTCTGCATGGAAAGAGTTTTCCTTTGGAATTAACACCCTTGCTTATCAGCTTCAGTCAGTTTGAATCAGAGAGGAAGCTCAGCTCTGGGCTGTTTTACATCAGCCCCGGAGATTTTCACAGTGTAGCACGGGTATGGGGGAGAAATTAAAAAAAAAAAAATTTTTTTAGCTTTCAACTTGGATGATGTACTTTCTCTGAAACATTATTGTTTTAGAGACCCCAGATAAGACTTCTGAATTCGCTGCCATTTTGAAATAAAGCTGCTAATGAAACTCCTTCTTTGGCACAGAAAACTGCTTTTCAAACATTGCAGAGACCCTTGCAGAGTCCGAGGGGCCTGCATTGGGGGCCCGTTTTCCCTTCTGAGGGGATGGACTTTGCTGGCTCTTTCCACGTCCAGAGTCTGGGAAGCGCCCCCCAACCCTATTCTCTCCTCACTTGACAGATACATGTCAAAAGGGTCCTGGAGCCACTATCCCACAAAGGGGAACTTGAAGGGGACCCATAAACAGGTGGGAGGCCAACTGGACAGGTACAGGGTCCTCAAGGTTGCCATGTTTTCTGGCATTAAACACACTGGTACAAAGGTTAGATGTGAGGAGCAGGGAAGACGCGGTGAACTCTGTCAACAATTGGCAGTTTAAGGCTGCCCAGGGCCTCATCTGCTTCAGAGGAGGGTCGCTTTGGGGCTCATGTCATCTCCAATTTAGAAAGGTGCCTCCTGACTAAGGAGGGGTTTTTAAATGGTTTCTGACTTAGGCAGCTAATGCCTTGATCATCGTGGGGGCGGGGGGGAAGAGAACTTTTTCCTGGTAAGTTTGCAGGAAAGCTTTAACTATAACCCTACTGGATAGGATTTCCTTGAGCCATTTTGCTCGTTTTTGCATTCTTCTGCCTAACCCGTTCTCCCATTGCCTTGCAAATGCTGGGTACTTATAAATGATGGGGTTACATTAGAGCTTTGAGTGCTTCGCGATATGCCGGTACTTTTCTATGTAAACCTGAATTAGCTCCTCTCGGTAACTGAAGGGCACACAGTATTACCGTCCCATTTCATAGATGGGACTGCAGAGGCTCGGTGAAGGCCACAGCGCGCTCAAGGTCACACAACTAGAAAATGGCAACAAGACGCATGCAGACTGGGTCTGTCTGATTCTAGAGCATTTGCTCTTGATTCGCTTGGGGCATCTTCAGCAGCCCCAGGAGTATCTCAGTCAGAATCATGGGGAGGGGAGGCAGTTGCCAGAAACTGAATTCTGGGTTCTTACTCTTAGGAGGTTTGACTCAGTTTGGTGTGGGGCCCAGGGGTCTGCAGCCTCTCTGTCATATGCTTGCTGAAGAGCCAGCTTTTGTGGTGAGTAGGCACCTATGTCTTCGTCTCTTGTGACTTGTCACAACGTGCAATGAGTGAGTGTCGTGCTATGAGACCCTTCACCTGTCTTTCCTGAGCAACATGGGCGCTGCCTCACAAGCCTGCGGACACACGCGCTTCACCTCAGTCTCCTCTGAGGTGAGTAGCTTCAGCTGTTACTGAAGTGGGCCTGTTACATCAGTCTTAATGCATAAAACACATACAGCGAAAGCTCTTGGAATGTATGAAGCGGTCCCTCAATCCCCCTTTTCAACTGAAAATGGCGCTCTTGTATGTTTTCTCAAGTGTGGCATTTCTGTCAGCCTTCAATGTGAATTCTGTGTCAGTTTACACAGGGCTCGGTTCAGCTTCGCAGGTAAGGTGGACACCTTTGTTCCCGTGAGTGCTGGAAGGCGTCTTTAGGAGGAATCTTAAGACTGGAGCGATGGAAGCCAACTCTGAGGTCCTTTTCTGACCTCCCACCTCCCAAGTGCCTGATGGAGGAGCGGCTGTCTATCCCGGCTGCCCCATTAGCGGGTGCAGGTCTTCTCCAGAGACACAGGGGGCCCTTTTCTGGCAACTCTAGTTTGTCTTTAAAACATTTCAAAAGCAAACAGAATGGATCAGACACATAAAAGAGTGTATCAAATGTGTCGTGTACAACTGAAGAACAGGAATAAAATGAAGACTTGTTTATTCCCCACAGGTTAAGGCCTAGAACATGATCAGACTCTGGAGGGATGGCCTCTGGCTACATTTCTTACATCCCTCTGTCTTCCTTCTGAAGTGTGGTATTAACCAGTTCCTGATTTTCTTTGCATTTTTCCATTTACATGAATCCAGTTTTTCCATGTTATATTGTAGAGTCTCATGACAGGGCATCAGCATGGCCTCATGAACCAGACTTCTTGAATTCTCATCTCAGTCCTGTCTCAGTCCTGTCACTTAGCAGTTGTGCAGTGTTGGGAAAGTATCTGCTCTGTGTCTGGGTGTCTGCATCTGTGAAGGCAGAGGAATAACAGATCCTGCCTTACAGAGTTGCTGTGAGAAGTAAATGAGCTGATGGTGCACACTGTTATCACGGGACCAGACACGTGATGAGCAGTATGATGACGTCGTGACTGTCGTTTCTTCTGCGTTGACATTTACCTTCCTGTATGTAGATCAGCGCTTCTCAGATATCTGTGGTGAAGGACTTAAATGTTTTTCCCAGCCCATTGTGAACTAATCATTTTGCAAAATCAAATAAATTGAATAACTAAAACAAGGAAATTCACACTCCCAGTTTTTCTGTTGTGTCAACAGAAATAAAATTACTCTGTCAAAATGCTATAGGTGCTTTTTTCAAAGTTTACTTTCTGGTTTGCCCTGGTGGCTTAGTGGTTAAGTCTGAGGCCTCCGGCTGGCCTGCACCACATACATCCTGGGGACCTGGGTTCAAGACCCAGGGCTGGGCAGAGCTGACAATGGAATGAATGAATAATGGAATAAAACGGATAGGTGCCCGTCCTCCTCTCTCCTCCTGCCTCTCTACTTATCTTCATTCCTGCCTACACCTTTCCTTTAAAAAATAACACAAAAATTACTCTCCATTTCTCTACTTACTGGTCACGAGCAGACTGGTCACGAGGTGGACAGCCACCACGGGTACTCTGAGTCCTCCTGCTTTGGCTTGGGCACACTGGTTTTCCCAGGGGCCCGCTCCTCTCGCCGGAAGTGAGGTTCGGCAGCCTTTTGTTGGATGATCTTCAGGAAATTTCTCCTCACCTGCTAGAAATGTGGAAGATTTAAAGATTAAAAAAATATACTGAATAACGGGGGGTCATTACCAGAGGCCAAAGTTTTGTTGTTTTTTTTCAAATCAAGATGTCTGGTGTTGAGGAATCTTTGCCATAAAGACCAGCAGCTCTAGGAACAATGCAGGTCTGGATTCTGATTTTCTGACATGAACTTTGATTTCCTGCGTCCTGAGCTAGACCACGAGCCCTTGGAGGCTTCTCTCCCACCTCTGCCTGGTAGCGCCTTGAGCCCTGAGAACATGGCGGGTGTTTACAAGGCCGCTTCCGAGAGACTCGCGAAGTTAGGAGGTGGGCCCACGTGAACTTGCCAACGGTCTACCATTTTGGGGTATAAAGGGGCAATTTCATTTGGTCCAAGCTACTATTTAGGCTTCCAGGTTTGACACATTTCATCTGCCTCCTCTGCCCACGAATCTGTTGAGTAATCCTCACCTGGGCGTGGAGCCCTCCCACCCCAGGTGCTCAGAGAGTCGCCTGTCCTGGTGGGGAAGGACGGCCTTGCTTTTCACAGTCGCTACCAGAATCCGAGTCCAAGAGCAGTCCCCTACCCCGGGTATTTCTAAGAAAGGGTCTGTTTTGCCTTTTTGAACTAGATAAAACCTGGTGGATGTGTAAACTGTTGAAGAAAAAAGTAGTCATGGCACTTTTTAGAAATAAGAAAGACTATTTAAAGGGGTTACTACAATGGGGCTTTGTACTAAGGAAGAGAGAGTGGGCGCAAGTCTGAATACAACAAGGAAAAGTCAAAATTCATAGCCAAGGAGCAGGATGAAAAATGACCGAGGAAACATCAGAAGTGGTTGGCGCCTTACTAAGGCAAGTCGACACGATTCTCGCTGAGGGCAGGTGAGGGCAACCTGATCTCATCTGGGGGCGGGGGTAAAGGAAATTTGATCAGATCTGGAGGATGATCAGATCGTAAGGATGAGGATTCCCACGAAACTGACTTAGCAGGGTTCTTGCTGAAACTGGACTCTGTGAGGACAGAGTTCAAAGTCCAAAGTTGAACCCAGGCCACGGAGGCTCAGAGGAGCCCAAAGTCTGTTCAAGGAGACACTGTGTCAGAAGGCGACCACGGTGACCAAAGCTAGGTTCTCTCCCAAGGTGGCTGTGAATTTGCAGCCTGGGTCTTTCTGTCACTTAAACATAACATTTGTACCAAACCCAAGTACATCCACACTCGACTAGAAACAGGATTGAATCAGACAATAGTTCAAAGCTTCTCTGTGCTGGGGAACGATTTCTTTCTTTCTTTTTAACTAAATTTCTTTAAGGGCCAGGTGCACGCAGGGATGAAGGCAAATAGGTAGGAAGGCAGGAAGAGGAGAGGGAAGCATTTTAATTTAATTTAGCTGTTCATTATTATTTTATTGGGTGTTCCCCTGTCCCCGGAAGTGAACCTGGATCCTTGGGATGTACTTGGACTGTGCTCCTTCAGAGGCAACTGACCTAATGGCTAATCCGTCGGGGGACTCCATTATTTATTTTTGAACTATTAATGTTCACGCAAAACTGGGAGTCAGAGGCTCTGTCCATCTGATTGAAAATAACTTTTAAATTGTAACAACTGTTCAGTTCTATGGGGGAGAAAACTCCCCACAAAGTCTGTTTGAATTTTAGTCAAAAGGAGTCAATCTGTTGACCCTGGATGAACATATGTGTCTTCCAGAAAACTCCAAGAGATGAATTTTCCCTGGCATCCCATCGGAAAGAGAGAGCATGTCAGTTTCTGCCTGTCACTGGCCCTCAGACTGAGGACGAGCTGCCGGAGTCTGTCATGGTTGCTGACCCCATTCAGAGACGTGGGCTGGAGTGTGTGGGAGCACGGCCATCGACAGTGACCTCTGCCTGTCTCCTTCGTGTGCTTCACACACACACACACACACACACACACACACACACACACCTATGGAGACACAAACCTGGAAATCATCCACAAAGCACACAGACCCCTCACTACACGACAGACCAAGATGGCTAAACTCAGTCTCAGCTTCATAATATACACCATCTCAACAGGGATAAAAGATCAGGAAAAAAGGCACAAAGAATAGGGCAATTCAGAAAAGTGGCAAGAGGCCTTGGTGAGATGGGAGAGCAAGCAGGGACTGAGATGGCGATGAAGGCAGAGTGGGGGCTGTAGGGCAGTCGGTCAGTGCTGAGTGCCTGATCTGGCCTGTAGGAGGTTCCCTCGAAAGTCGCTGTGTGACTTTGGGGCAGCGACCATCAGAATCGTGTAGAAGCTATTACAACAGATAGCTGGGCCCCACCCCCAGGGTTCTGTGACAAACACCCCCAGGGTCTGTGTGGGCTGGGGCTCATCATGTGCATTTCGAGAAGTCCCGAGGTGAAGCTGCTCTGCTGTGAGGCCCCATCTGGACAAACACTCTCCTTCTCGGGTCTGATGTCCTGCGGCTGTGGGCAATGTTATGAATATAACTCTAAGCTGCTGTGGTTATTCTGCCATACTGAGGGCGATTCTGCCCTGCAAGGCAGTATCTGGAGACATTTTTGATGGTTACAAACGAGGAGATGCTGCTCTCAGCATCCAAGGGGCTAAAACAGAATACCCGAAGTCTCTCAGAACTGGTCTCCTGTCCACACCCCTCTCTGGCATGAAGAGCCAAGGACAGTGGGGTACTGCTAACCTTCAGCCCTGCCCTTGGTCGAAGAATCCCTCTGCTCTCCCCGGGCCTCCAGTCTTCTAACTGAGATGGTCTTCTGCCCCTGTTCTCTAGAAAAATGTACTTTGGGAAGATCTTAATCCAAAGGATGGTTTATTTGCAAGTAGCTCTATCTAAGAAAGTGATCTCCTGGTCACTGGTGGCCCCTTCCTCTCTCCAACACCCCAGGATTCCTTTTTCAGGCCTCGACTCAGGATATCAATCATGGGTCTACCTTAGAATCGACAGCTATGAAAATTCTCCACACATATGTTATTAAATTTGGGCTTTTCTCTTACTAATCGCGACTAATGTTAATTTGCCCATTCATCCAACCTGTGAAGAACCTCAGAAATGGAGCAACTTCTCCTTTGACCCCACAGCATCTAGCCATCTGAGGCAAGAGGTGATGTTAGCATCCTACAATGAAAAGACAAACCTCCAAACAAAGAATTATCTGGCCAATAGTGCCGAGGTGAGAAACCCTCCTGTAAGTGATCTGATTCAGCTTGGTTTGAATACATGGGATTTCATCTCCCAGAAGGCCATGAAGCAAAATGAAAACTACTAAGTTCTGTGAACTAGTCTGCCCTTGTTCCAGGACCGCACTCAAGGTTGGGCAGGGCAAACGGAAACTTGCAGATCTCAGATCCCCGGAAGTCCTCCAGCAAAGCACCAGGGCTGGCTCCCAGCAGGGCACATGCCCAAAGCAGCAACATCTGTCCAGGACCAGGCAGGCCTCGGCTGGATGAGGACAGGGCTAGGTGTTGATTACACCGTGATTCCTTTCTCTGCTTCCAGTCCAGGGGAGGAGAATGAAGCCAGTCCTTGCCAGTTCTGATGAGAAGCTTCACATATCACGTCCCTACATTTGCAGAATGTTGTTAAGCCAGATAGACTGTGTGTGTGTGTGTGTGTGTGTGCGTGCGCGTGCACGCGTGCATGTGGTGAGAACCACATATTCAAACCATTCCCTATTTCTGCACCTCATCCTGCCAATTACAATCTGCTTGGTGGTGTGAAACTGACAGCCGGCAGCAGTGATGGAGACAGGAGAACGACGAACAAGGGCTTTGTGCATTCTCAGCTTTAGAGAGAATGTTCAGTGGGGCGGACAGGCATGTAACTGGCAGGTTTAGGAATCAGTAAAAACCAAGAACTGAAAGTCCTAATTTATCGTCTGTTTCAATACAAGGCTAGACACAGGCTATTTAATATAACGCATTGTTTACAAGTGGAGAAGAGTGGAAGTTATTGATGCATTTCAAATGCAGGCAAATGCATTGCAGAAGCCAAGGGGCAGATAATAACAATTGCAGAAGACTAAATTTGACTTTAATCCTCAGAAGAATGGCATGCACACAGCTTAAAATGATAAGAGCTGGAGGAGGTCAGGGGAAGCGAGAAGGAAGGGAGGAAGAGGAGACCCAGGGAGACCTAAGGAGACAGAGGGAGAAACATGAGAGCCGATTTTCTCCTGGGATTATGTATTTCTCGATTAGGAAATAGAGTAGAAATTGAAAGGAAAGATTTCTTTAAACCTTGTTTTGATAAACAGCATCAGCTTGGTGGGGTGTTTTCAGTGGCAGGTCTTGTGCCATGGTCAAGCAGCTTGAAGCGATTTAAAGACCTGCCAATCCTTTAGATAATCCCACAGGCAGAAACAGAAAACAAGTCCTCGTTTGATGAGTGTGTGTGACCTGTTCTGTGTCCCTCTCCTGGAGTGGCTAGCTCGCTGGCCACTGTGACTGGGCATAAACAAGCTTGCCCTGTCTTTGTGGTTACAATTTCCCTCTGCCCTGGACACTGCAGTGTCCAGTGAGCGTTGGCTGAGTAGACATGGGTGACGCAGACGCCCCTGAAGAAACAATGTATCTGGACTCCTGATCTTGAACTTGGCGGTGAACGTGGCTTCCAGTTACCAAGAGAGAGTTTCCTCTGTACCTACGCTAAGATTTCCTCAGCAGCATTATTGACAGAGGTGCCTGGATTCTGAGTTGATGATCTTATCACAGAATACTTCTGACCCCAGAGGCAGCCACACCCTCATGGAACGGGATTTATAAGTCAGCACTTAGTGGGTGCTTACTCAGAGGCTGTCGCTGAGAGCTCTCTTTAGTACTTTGACCCAACATAGCAGATATTAAGCATCATTTCCTTTTTAAAGATGTGGAAACTGAGGCATGGAGTTTTCACAGCTGTCAGCTGCTGGAGGAGACTGGATGTTCCTCCTGTGTTGGGCTGCAGTTTGCCTCCCACCCCCACCCAGTGGTCCTGCTATGGCCCTGGGTCCCGGGGCTTGGCGTGTCCAAGGCTGGATTTCCATTATCAACACAGCTCACATTTGCCTGCTTTATGAGTATGTTTGCAGTACACCATCTGCCTTCTCTGGTGATCAGTGGCAAACAGAGGGAGAAGGAAGATTGGCACTGGGAGATCTTTCTATGACAGCTTTCCAACTGTGATGGCCAAGAGCCTCCAGCCGGGGTCACGGAGCACAGAGTCCCTGGACATAACTGCAGGAGGCCGCTGTGGGTGGATCACTTTGAGATAAACACAGGAACTTACTGGAGAATGAACAGAGGTCTTGGTCACCCGTCTGTGAGCTTAAGCTGGCTGAATCCTAAGGGGAGCCAGTCCTCCCCTCTTGGCTGACCCCAATATGGCATGTCCTCAGTCAGCACTGTTGACCATCTGATCTGACAGCACTCCGGCTGATGGTCACCTTGCCGGCCCATGTCTTCAGAAGGGCTGGGACTGGAGAGGGGAAACATTTTCATCTGGCTGAATTATCTTGACTGTCTATGACTTTGGGGGTGTGTAGACCTCACAGCCTGAGGTCATATTCCTTTGCACCTGGCTTATATTTGTGTCTTTGGGTCTTATGAGTGCTTGCCCCTGAGGTTCGATGGAGGTCTTTGCTTCCACCGGATTTCCTAAGGGAACAAGGCATTGTCTCCCTCTGGCATAGGTCAGTCCTCCCTGGATACTTCAAAGAAAGAAGCTAAACTATTCCAGACAAAATACAAAGCATGTCCCAAAACATGTTGATGATTTCTGCTCTTTCTGGAATCACTTCTGCTAATGGCACTTAAATTTTCACCATCTAGTGGGCTTGAAAAATCAGAGGTCTCTTTGGTCTCTCTCGATTCCCATGTCTAGTCCATGGCCTGTCCTGCTGACTTTCTCTTAGTAACATCTCTTAGGTCAGCTCGGTTCCACTATCTTTCATGTGAGCAGCTGCAGGGATCTCCAGCTGTCTCAACTGACTTTGGTCTGCTTCCTGGTGCAGTGGTTTGCACCCGCGCCCCAGAGCCCGAGTTGATCCCAGAGATCTTGTAAGACCTTTTCAACAAATGAGGGATCAGCACTCAGGTCTGGAGGGGTCTTGGGGGGGGCCCTTGTTACAACTTCACCGGTTCCAGTATCTTTTTTTTTTTTTGAGATCTGAGACTAAAAAGACTTAACTAGCCCTAGAGGATCAGCTCCACTTTTTATCTGCTTATGACTTTCCAGTGAGATTTCACCGAGAGAAATCTGTTGGAAAGATTTTTGGGTCTCCTCTACAACACAAATCCTTGCTGAAGAGCCTAGAGGACGGGCTCTTAGTCTTGACTTGAAGTCCTCCAGGTCGGGTGTGAGGAACCATTGACTCAAGCTGCCTCATGGGTTCCTAAGGTGAAGCGGGGCCTGGAGACAGCTGGGTTTCTTACACACCAGGATGGGGACCTTGGAAGTGAGGCAAGTTCAGGAAAGGTTGGCTGAGCAGATTTGGTGGTTTGAAGGCTTGTCACCAAGCCTTGGCAAAGCAAAACTTGAAGGCTTTGAGCTGAAGCTAAAATCTAACATGGAAAGTACTGGGACACAGGCGCCGCACGCCAGAGGAAAACATCTTCCTTCTGCAGCTGGAAGGTGATGTGCTCTGCGGTCTAGGGGATGTGCCAATGAGACTGGTCTCACGGTGCTGTGTATGCAACCGGAGGCCACGGCAGCCTAGTTCAGCATGGAACGGATGACACAGGCCTGCTCTCCAACTTTCTCTCTGGTGTCCGATGAGGGGCCCGTGAGAGTTCCTTCAGCTGGAGTCGGACATGCACTGCCTTGGGAAAGTGGTGAACTTAGTTCATGGACCTGTGATCCCGGTTCTCATGGATGGACGATGCCTGAATCAGTCACCAGGGAGTCACTGAGTGTGAGCGGAGCTCTCACGCACCAAATGCATCCCGTACGCAGGGGTTCCAGCAAGTCAGTCCGATGGCGATGCTGTGTCCTCACTGCCATACCAAGCCACTGAGCTAATGAGAGGCTGCAAATGGCTCTACCAATACATGGCGTTCTTCTCTTTGTGTTTGAGAGAGCATCGAACCCTGGGCTCAGAGGAACTGGGCGGTATTTTCGAAATGATCTTGCTATGCCTTCTCCAAAAGAGATTTAAATGGATTCAGAAGAAAAGACACGGAGCTGATAAAACTTAAAACATTAAAACAAGAGTGAGCAAATAAGAACCAAGTGGAAAAGGCAGTCAGAAAAGTATTTGTGAGTCAGAAAATAAAGGCTAGTAACTGCGCGTCCTAAGTCCTGAGAGTCAGGTGTAGACGGCGCTTCTGAATCCCACGCTCAGTAGCTGCTGCCAGTGGAGATGGTGGGGCATCTGCGCCACAGAAAGCGACGAATACCAGCAGTCCCAGCCACCAGGGCCCCAGAGCTGGCGTGTGTCGGCATGCCCCTGGGTTAAGGACACCGCACGTGAGCGCGATGGACTTCTGGCATTTGGGTCTCTCTCCATAAGGTGCTGGCTCCCAGCTCCCTGGCTAGGAGGGGTCTCCATGGTGATGAGCATGGGAACGGGCGCCCCCAGTTGGGTGAGTGGCTAAAGCATGAAGCACTGTCTCAAAGCCTTTTGTTTTCAAGGAGTAAAGCCCACTGGAGATGGCATCATCAGAAAGAGATCAGCAGGGTACAGGTGTCTCTCAGAGAACCCAAGGACCTACATTGGGGTCTCACAGAGGGCTGGACCCAGCAGTTGGAAAGTCCTCAGCAGGGAAAGCTTTTCTCCCCTTTTCTCCCTGTCTCCTATGCATGTTCTGTCTCCTTTTCTCTGGGACCTGCCTCATTTTGTCTCTCTGCAGATCACATTTCTCAATTCTGCTGCCCTGTGCACCCATTACAACCTACCTTGTCTTGACCATGTCCTGCTTTAAGTATTCAGAGCAGGTTGTTTAGGATTTCTGGAACCACGAGTGTTTCCTGGAAGAGAAAATCTGATGGGCTGGATCTCTCTGGATCTGGTGCTGGTCTTTAGTCCAGTTGGCTGTGGTGGAAGGGATGAGGTCAATGCCATTATTTACTTAGCAGGAACACTGGGAGAAGATCCTGATTAGAAGCAAAGCAAGATGGAAAGACAAAGTGACTAAGGTGTCTACTACATGCCTCATTAGTGTCCCTTGGTGTTTTGATAAAGATGTCAAATATAGACAAGGCACATGGCATTTGTTAGAGTCCCTCTGAATATGCACAGTCCCCGCAAGACAAGGAATGAATATCTTTCATGTTCCTCTTTCAGCTAATTCATTTTGCATGAAAGGAGTGAGAACAGTGGGGCACAGGCAGGACAAAGAACCATGCCAGCGAGCAGCCATGGCAATGAAGAAAAGATCAAGCTGTCCTCTGGCCCAACCCTGCCTCTAGAGAGCACGCCACCTTCCCAAGACAGATGACCCTGTCATGTTAAATCCGGAGTGTGAAAGCCCGATGCAGCTTTTTATCGATGAAGAAACTCTTACTGTATTTGTGTTCTTCCCACATAGATACAGTGAGAAATGGGATATAGAGAAGGGCCTGGGGTCTCCGTGAGTCTGAGGGCTGGGGAAGGTGGACACGGAGCTGCGTGGCGGCGGCGGTATGCGTGATACCAGCCTTGTGCTGCAGACGCAGGCGTCGAGATCGCTGCTGTAAGTCACCGAGCAGCACTCTGTGCCAGACACTGCTTCGAATGCTGCTCACACATACTTTCTAATTCTTGCTCCAGCCTTGTAGTAGGGATGTCGGAATTACCACCCCTGTTTGGAGGACAGACAGCTGGGGTTCTGGAAAGAGCCAGCCCATGGCAGTGGGCACCCGGCAGGCCAGGAATTGGAAGAGCCACCTCTCTGGTTTAGAACAGCCCCCTGTTGTCACATTGCCTGCCTTTCAGAAACAGAGTCAAGGAAAGGCGGCCCAATGTAGACTCATCTGCAAAGTTACTGGGAAAAATAGAGTAAGGTCTTCTTTTCCTTTTAAGGACTGGTTCGCATTAGGAATTCATTTAGGATATATTTTCATTTCAGCTTCCCTGGGGGATGAATGTCTACTTCACCTGAAGCTGGAAGTCAACAGTTATGCTGGTGGGGGCTTCAGAGATCTGTTTTTACCAAAGGAAAAAATACATACGTAGATATTCTGTTGTTTTGGGGAACTGGCTCCTACTGAAAAACGTTTGCTTCTCAGTAGAGTGAGCAGAATGGACTCAGGACAGACAGCAGCAGAGAGAACCGGGGGGACCAAGGTCCAGAAACTCAATTCAGGGAGATCGGAGAACAGCATCCGGTAGGACTCCTCCCGGAGAACCATTTGTCATGCGTTTGTCTTTTTAGTCTTCACCCTGGGAGAGAAAAACAAGACACACCATTCTGAGTTTTAAAGAACTAACAAGCTTTCAGGAGGTTTGTCCAGAAAGCCACGAAGAGCATCTGTGATTTATTGCTCTGAACTTTGAAAACTTTTTCGTCAGATATCACACTGCCCTGTGTTCCCGATGCCTGGAGTTTCACTATATGATGCTCAGATCTCGTGGCCATGGATCCCCTTCATGAGGAAATAATTTCCACCATAGGGCTAGATATTTGGGGGGGATCTTAAAAATTCTCATTTTATATCATTTAAAAATTTACGGGACACTACATAAAATGAACCTTCAAACCATGTTTATGTGTACAGTTCCGTGGCTATAAGTCCATTTACCTTGCAGGGCAAACATCCCCACTCCCCATCTCGAGGCCTTTTTCATCTTCCCAAATGGAAACTGTGCCCAGGAAACACTAACTCCCAGCCCGTCTCCCCCAGCCTCCAGAAGCCTCCATTCTAGAATGTGTCTGTGAATTTCACTATGTAGGCACCTCATGTACGTGGGATCGCACATCTGTCCTTTGTGACCAGCTTATTTCACGTAGCAGAATGTCTTCCGGGCCCACCCACATTGTCGCGTGTGTCCGTGTTCTGTTCCTTTTTAAGACTGAAGAACATTCCGGCATACAAACAGAACACATCCAGTTCATCCATTCATTCTTCGATGAATTCTGGAAAATCCACCTGGAAATGGATTTAAAAATAAAGCTTTAGCTATAAACTAATGTTGATCAGTGACTCACAGAGACAACCCTTTTAAGCTTGCTTTGTGACACCATCATAGCTATTTTGATTAAAATGCTGTTTTGTAGGTCCAGGGTTGAAATGTTTCATGTAAGAATTACAGTCAGGTTGCTCACATTTAGATCTAAACCAAGTCAGGGGCAAGAGCTCCTTGTGGCCTAGATTCTGTCTTTTGAGTACATTTGCTTGTCAAATGCAAATTCTGCCTGTGGTAAATGACCTTCAACCAATAATTAGAAAATAAAAAGTGTATCCAGGCAAAAACTATGATACGTTTTCTAGGATCATGTTTCCTTGAAACTTTCATGTCTTAATTTACCCTTTGAGGCAATTCCACGGACTGACCAGTCAGAAGGCAAAAAGAACCCACTTGGGCCAGTCACAATCTTGGCAAATTTGTTGGAAGAAAATCAAGGCTGTGAAATGGTTAAACCATTCAATCCAGGGCAGCTGCAGGCAGGCCTGGAGGGAGGGAGAGCCAGAAGAAACAAATCTGGCAATGATTTCACAGAGGTGGGGAAGAGACACAATTTCTATCTGGATTCACAAATTACTGTTCCTGTCAAAAGAAGCCAGCATACACATTTCCCATCTTCCTTTAGGATTTCTGGGGGAAACACAGAGGTTTCGGGCAGAGACAGAAAACCAGTCACGCAGAAGGAAAAGGGAGTCGCTAGCTGATAAATGACCCACTGGTGAATAGGAATTCATCGGGGCAGGGAGAGAAAGCAAAGCTCCTCTGTAACTGCAAGAGACCAAGCCTTGTTATGAAATCAGAGGCCAAGAGACCCATCTTTTCTGAAATTAGTCATAATGACTGTGAAGCCAGGAAGTAACCATTCCGGCATGAATGGCATGGAAGAAGAACAGCCTGGGACGTAGAGGATGGGCTGAACGAGGACCACCTGAGAAGAAAACAAATCCGCACAGGACCAGACAAAGGCAGCTCCCCGGCAGATTAAAGCACTTCTCCAGTGTCCCCCGGAGGGAAACAGGACGTGCAAATCAGAACTCCACTGCTCTCTCCTATCGTTGGTATAACTCTTTCAGTAGAGCATCCAGGAAGCTGCATGGAGCTCTCATTCCAGGGCCCACGACTTCCAATCCACGCTGTCTTCAGCTTGCCCCGAGGCGGAGAGCTTCTTCAGGAGTTCTGGTGGACCGATTCATGAGCCAGCTGGAACCTTCCAGGCCCGAGCCATGTCCGTTTGGAAGCTGGACTGAGCCTGCAGTATTCCTACTGGCCTGTGCCTCTGCTATAGAAGAGAGCTCTGCTTCGGTTCACTGCCTCCAGACATTTGTTCACCCACCCTTTTTGGTTTTACCTGCCTTTCTTGATGGTGCTAAAGATTTCAGAAGACGCAATGCAGGAGTGAAGAGACATACACCCTCCCAAGAACTGAGTCTCTTGAATGGAAAATGAGAAAAGGCAAGCTAGGTTTGCTGTCACCAGGGTGACTGACGCTGGGTACCAGGTAGAGGCCATTTGCAATGATAATGGGGCAGAGAGGCTACAGCTGGCTGGAGGTCAGTAGCTGCCTCTTGAGGTTCAGTCCTTCAAGCTTATTAAAGCGATTAGTCTTCTGAGTTGTCTGACTCTTCCCTCCCCACCCCCATCCATTCTGTTGACACACCCGGGTGCAGAGAAGGTCCTCAGCTCAGGTAACATGCCTTTGTGACAGGACTGCTCAGAGCCAGCCTCTGCTCCCGGCTGAAATCCCATGTATGGAGATGCTGAAAATTACTTTTCTTCTCAAAATCGGTTTTTCAGAGGAGGGGAAGAAGGGTAGAAGCAGGGAAGCCGGATTAGGGTAGGCTCGTTTTCCATGGAGTGGGAGCCAGCTGCCTTTATTTTCAGTTGACTGTTCCAGGACCTGCTCCGGGGACGCACACCGGTCTTGGTGCATCCGGAGCTGAGTCAACACTGGCTTGGGTCGCCTCAGACGGGGCCTTTCCTTGAGCCTCTCTTTTGACACCTGTGAATTGGAAAATTCCAGCTTCTCTGTATCCTTCACAGGGACATCAACCAGTAAGGCCATTTCTGTGATTTCATGGGTGCGAAAGGCAATGTGAGGACGTTTATGCTTGGGGACATATGACCGAACTGCAGTCCGGTGAGGGGGAATGACTTGCCAAAGGTCATAGGGCGGCTGCATGGCAGACAGCTGACTCTAGAACTCAGTCGCGTTCCTCCTGCCCTCCATTATGCCTTGCTCCTTCCCCACTGCCTTTGTTTAATATATCTTGTCAACTCTGAAACCCTAGACCTCAAGGTTCCTGTTCACACCACTCAGAAATGATTCTATGTAGATCTGAATGCAATTAAACTTGCTTTTCCTGAACAATGTGGTAAGACTGACATTTTCACAGCTGAAGTCCTTCTTCCCCCCACCCGCCACAGATTATTTTCTTTATTCAGATAAAGTCTGTTCTATTTTGAATGCTGGGAGAATGTCGTTTTTTTCATTTAGAATCTGAGGCAATTAGAGCCACAAATTAATTTCTCACATTAAGAGGAATGTTTTGTCTCCCCATCTGCACCTGCTCAACCCCATTTCCAGAGATTTGTAGGCTGCAGCACTAAAGAGGAAGAGGAAATGCTTAGGCAGGGTCAGAGGGAATCACTAATGGCTAATCAATAACTGTGGTGTGTTTCAAGACTCTAGAGAGACACAGCACAGTGTTGTGAAAAACAGTGGGACCACTTAGTTGTGGTTTCACGTTGTGGGGTTACTGGAAGATCCCGAATTCACCACCAGCACCAAGCATTTCCACCTATATATCTTTTTATTTTTAAATGCTGTTTTTGTTCTTCTTTTTTTTTCCCCCTTCAGCCCCTGGTGCTTAAACTAGGTTCTTGGGCTTTACATGGTCTACACTTCAGCTGCTGAGCACAAGGGTGCGCCCTTTATATCTTTTACTACCTTCAAACTCAACGGCCAAGTCAGAGGTCCCTCTCACCTCTCTGCCCTACCTGCAAGCTGCTCATTCTCTGCATTTCCAGTCTCCGTTAAGGGTATCAACGGCCATAGCCATTCTGACAAGAAATCTTGGCACTGCCCTTGATTTTCCTTCCTCACCCGCCATGATGGACAAAGGCTGGCTTCTTATCTAGTGTTCATTCCTTCTAGTTGCTCGCAACACCTGGGCTTCTTCAGGGGGATTGCTCGCTTCCTCCTCCTCCTCCTCCTCCTCCTCCTCCTCCTCATTTGCTATATGGTTTGGGCAACATTTACTCTGCCCCTAGTCCAAGTGGTGGGCCCTGATCCGTTATGTCAATAAACATAATTCCATCTCTCTGGCCACAGAGATTGGTTCAGAGACCCAACCTTTAGTGTGTGCCTCTCCCCTTCCCTGGTCCACAGGCTGGTTCATCTGGGTCCAAACAGAGTGAAGGCAGGATTTTTGTCTGGTGGCTGGAGGAGGGAAGAACTCTTTTGGGTTTTAAATGAGGAGGGACACAACTCGAGGTCTGGACAAGCTGAGCCATTTTACTAACATGGAAAAAGCTGGTGTGAGGAGACAGCCCATCCACTGAGGTGAGCTGGGCCAAGTGAGCTGTGGCGCAACACAGCAGAGCCCAGGGTCTCTCCTTGAAGCGTGTCTGAAGGTCACCAGGGAAGGACTCCTTCAGTTCCCTCAGTGAACACGTGTCCTGTCCTGGTTACACCACTTTGTGTTGACTCTTCTGGTGATGGAAGGTATCTTACAATCCATCACTGCTCCCTATTGGTTTCGCTCCTTGACTGTATCTCCAATTCAACCCGACAATTCTTTAGGTTGTCCCTATCTTAGTTACTGGGACACTGCTTAATATCTGAAATGGTACTTTTCCTATTAAGAAGCCTTCTAAGAATTCAAAAGCCCCATTATTCAGAAAGTTGGCTGATGACTTCCAGGGTCATCAGCTCTGTGGAATGTTTTGTGTTCATGCAAAGGCTGTATGTAAACTCGGCCCCTCGTGAGTTTGTCCCAGTCTTCCCTGCAACCAAATCATGTTTCTTGACGTTTCTTGAGCTCCGCATTTTCTTTTAAATAACTCTGTATTTTCCATTTCACCTTTTTTTTTTTTTTTTTTAAATTCTGGTGAGAAGGAAAGCATAATATTGCCTATCCTAATCATTCGTAAGTGCAGAATCAGTCATATTAAATATATTCACATTGTGGTGCAATGGATCTCTGGAACTCTTTCATCTTGCAAACTACAAACTCTATAGCCATTAAACGACAATTCCTTCACCTCCTCCCCACAGTCCCTGGCATCCGCTGTTCTAATTTCCGTTTCTATGCATCTGATTACTTTAGATTCCTCCTGTACCTGGAATCCTGAAGTATTTGTTTTTATGTGACTGGCTTCTTTCATTTGGCATAATATCATCGAAATTCATGTGGGAGCATGTGATAGAATGTCCTTTTAAGGCTAAATAGCAACTTATTGGACATCCATATTGCAGTTTACCTACTTACTCACCGATGGATACCCATGCTGCTCCCGGCTCTGCTTATCCTGATGCCGCCTGGAAACGGGTGTGCAAACGGGTGTGCAACTACCTCTTCAAGGCCTGCAGTTTTTTTTTGGATCTATATACACCTAGAAGTGGGATAGGTGACTCTGTTTTTAACTTTCGAGAAACATCCATACTGTTTTCTGTAACAGTTGAAGCATTTTACAAGCCCACTAACAGTGCAGAAGGCTTTCATTTTTCTCCGCCTCCTCACCAGCGCCTGCTATTTTCTGATAGTCGCCATCCTCATGGGTGTGAGGCGGCATCTCCTGCGGTTTTGGTTTGCGTCTTTGATGCTAGTGATGGTGAACATCTCTTCCTATGCCTGTGGGCTCTTTGTATGTATATTCTGTCCTTAGGTTTAGAAAGTTTTCCTTCCTTTTCCACTGGAAGCTGTCACTCGTCCTGTAGCTCCAGTGGACTGGGACGCATCCATCATACTGGGACAGATGCGGCCGATAGAAGCTGGCCAGCAAAAGGATGAGAGCAAGCTGGCTCCACGCTCTTGAGGAAGGTCGTCCAGAGACAGACGCTGGGGCAGAAACGGGGGTGGGTATCACAGATCCAAATCCAAACAGGCCAGGGGTCAGGGTGCCCAAAACAAAAATCAACTTTGAGACTCTAAGAGCAAATTAGTTGTTACCAAAAGGGAAAGGCAAAGGGATGAGGCGGGCAAATCAGGTAAAGGGGTCAACTGTATGGTGAAGAACAGAATGGAAAGCTTAGTGGGTTTATTGTGGTATATACAGATACTGGTTTATAATGATGCACACCTGAAAATATGTCATAAACTAATACTGTGTCAATAAAAATGAATGATATTGTTACATCTAGAAGCTCAGCGAAGAAGGAAAGCATCAGTACCACTGTTTAATACAAGAACAAAATCTAAAGTCTTCAAATTTTCCTTCCCCCTGAATGCCTGTCGTCATTCTCCCCAGGAAAGAATCACTGCCTGCCTTCTGGGAATCTGTGTGTCACACTTGACCTTTAAACCGATGACCTGTTCATGCACGTGTCTCCCTCAGATGGGAAGGGCCGCCAGCGCGATGCCTTCAGCTGGGACCCTTCCTGGGTCATCCTCGGTGCTCAGAACATTAGCATCAATGCGCCTCCTGTTCCCCTGTCCCCAGGGTAAGCCTTTCCATCCCCTCTGATCTTCTCTCCTTCCTGGTCTCAGCGGAAGCAGCAAACCTCCCTTCGTTCTCCGGAACCCTTGGGAGTTGTGGGTGGCTCCAGAGCATTCTTTAATCACTGAACGCTAATGTATCTGACTGATGGATAAATACAAGTGGCCTCTTTGCCTCCCCGAAGAAAGGCCTTTTTGCTTATGCCAGCTCTCACGGGAAAATGAACGAAGAGAAACCAGGGACCAGGGCTGGGAGAAGCAGGACAGAGGAAAACTGGGCTGCGTGGAGAACTTTGGGTGGTGCAGACCTGAGCAGGCACGAGGCTGAGCAAGCAGGGTTCTGCAGGCTTCTGCCTCCTGGACAGAGAAAGGCTGGTCTGGGATTGGCTGGATTTAACCAGATCCTGCAAAGCTTTGCAGGAACAGTCTCTGAGCTGAACTCTGCACCTTGTTTGAGATTTGGAGCCAGTGGTGCCATAGCTGCTGGTCTCCTCCGGGCCTCTGTCGGTGCTGGGGTGTGATGAACGGTCCAGGGAGGCGGGCTGGGAAAGGGCCTGAGTCACCAACAAGCCTCAGGACTGGCAGATGAGGCAGCTGGTGCCGCACAGGGTGCCGGTGTGTGAAGGAAGTGTGGAGGTGTCAGTGTGTCACTTACCTGAAACGTGCATGTACAAGTGAGGCTTGGAGAGGTTTGGTGACGGGTCTGAAGCCGATCAGAGCATCAGAGACTCAACGAGAAGGCAGCTTTCCCAGCTGACAGGCTACGTGATGTTCCTGGTGCCACTGATCGGGCATCTGTGCAGATAAAAGCGCTTCCTGGAGGTCAAGCCAAGGATAGCCCTCCATCCTCAAGGGCTGAATCCCATCCAGATGGGTCACTGACAGGGGCAGAGGGGGGCATGGCCCCCACTCCAGTGACAGAGTTGTACTGTCTTTCAGGGGCCTAGCTCAATTCTGTTATGACGGGAGCGCTGTCGACTCTTTATGAAGACTGATTCGTTCCTTCTGCCCTTCCCGTCTCCTTCCCTCCGTTCTTTCCCGAACCCCACCTGTGTCAGATGGAGGGTGTCAATCCAGTGATCAAAGCCACCACTTCTGTCCTGAAGCAATGAGACGGGCAGTGGGGGGCTTGACAGGCAGTTAAGCTTGACTTGAGGGGTCCTTCACGTGGAAATAACCAAAGAGAATTTCTGGGTAACTCTGAAAACAAGTAGATCTTACAGGCCAACCATCACGATTCAGTGGGAGACTCACTCAGTGAGACTCTAACCACACGCTTCTCTCTTCTCTGATACCTCGATGCCACTTACTCACATTTGACCTTCAAGGCACTTTCATCCACGTCCATGCATTTTTAAGTGATATTTATTTTTAAATATATTTTTTCACTATAATTATTCTACATGTTAAAATAACCTCATTGTGTGAGGTGCCCCACTCCACACACAGCCCGCTATGCTCACGTGTTTCTACAGCCAGTGGAGGAGAGGCCGCCGCACCGATGCCCGTCTGTGGGGTGACAGCCTCGTCCACGTGCAGGCGGGGGCACCAGCGGACACGACGTCAGTGTCTGTGGGACGCGTGTAACACGGACATAAACAGAACTCAATACATACGCACACCAGCACATACAGGAAGAGCTGTGCTGTTTTTGCTGAGCAGTGTTTGGTTGGGGAAAGAGAGTTCAAGGGTTAAAACAACAATGAGAGCAGCAAAAATACACACAAGCGGAAAGAAATGTTTCAGGCGTTGCACCGCGTGGCCAGCTGAGTCCACGCGCAGAAGCCACTCAGGAAGGGTTCTCTGCAAGCCTCTGGGGTCCGTCACAAGCAGCAGGAGGACTGTGGTCACTCTCTCGGAGGGGAGGAGCCTTGACCTCCCTCTGCACCTTGTCCGTTTTACCGAGAAGCCCTCCTCCAGGGAGTCGCCAGCTGCTCCTCGAGCCGTTTCTTCTGCTCGCGTGAGTGTCCCAGGGCGCCCAGCGTCAAGGTCGTCGGTCTCCCGCCCCTCCTAGGACAGAGCTGGCTCGCTGAAGCTCGACAACCCTCTCTGGGGAGGAGACTGAACGGCTCCAGTGAAAACGAGTTGAGGGGCCACGCACCGAGGCCACCCACTACCCCGGTGCCTCTCCCTGCCTATGGGAGGTGGCTGCCTCTCTGGGGTGCCCCAGGCTCTGTCGCGGCTCCTTCTCTGAGTGTCTCTTAAGACTGAAAAGCTAGACGGGACACTCGTCCCTCACAGTGACATTTCTGGACGTGATTTAAGCGACGTCCACCCATGGCCCGGTGGGGAACTCACTGAAGCTGAGAGGGGCAGGAGCCCGCGGGCACTTTTGGGCCGGCAGGTGTGGAGTCAGTTGTGATTCCCCGGATGCAGCAGGAGACGCGGCCCATCTGCTTCGCCGGTGACTCTGCCAGATGTTTCTGGGAGTTCAGTGGCGTCTGTCCACGGAGCCCTCTGTGTCCGATCCCTTGAGCCGTGGATACAATTTCTGGTGGCAAATCCCTATCTGTATGAACCAGAAAGAGCGGACGATTTAATGTGTGGTTTCTCTACCCGTGCACGTCACAGGGAGTGAGTTTTAGAACAGGCCGCAGTTTTGTGCCTCCTCGTCACTGTCCATGTGGAAGGTTAGGGTTCAGACTGCCCCCTCCTCAAACCAAGCAGCTAGACATGTGCTTTGACACAGAGATGAGCAGACCAGCTGCAGAGGGAAGGAACCACGTTGCGGGGGCTGCCGGGCTGCTCATCGGGTGGGGTCACGAGGGAACATGAGTCAGCTGACACGCAGGAAGCGGGTCATCAGGCACGCGGGAGGGCTGTGGACTGAACGCAGATCTGCGTGCCCTGTGCCAAGGCCCCGACTCTTCAGTGGCGGTGTCTGGAGGTGAGACCTTTGGGAGGTAGTGGGGTTTGAATGAGGCCATGAGTGGAGCTCCCAGGAGGAGGATGTCTTTTTAAGGAGATGTGCAGACCACAGCTTGGTCTGCCGTGTGAGGACACAGTGACCAGAAGGAAGTCCACAGGCCAGGGAGCAGGGTCTCTCACTGGACACTGAATCTGCTGGCCTCTGGATCCTGGATTTCAGCCTCCAGAGCTGTGAGAAATAAATGTTTGCTGTTTCAGTCACTGCTTCTATGGGATCCTTTTTAATAGCAGGCCCAGCTGGCTAGGTCAGAGTGGCAGGTGGGGTGAGACACAGCTTGTCCTCACAGGGCTTATTTCGAACAGGGGAATATAGACGGGAAATAATGAAAATTAAACCTATAATAGATCAATAGATCTATTAGATCAATGCACTAACTGTTTAATATACATTTGCCCTGATTTTTTAAGAAGTTTGTGGGCAAGTGGTCCACTGTTTTGTGAACCTAAAAACATCCAGGGTTGGACTCAGCTGATAACAGACTCTTACTAACTGGTTGCTAGAGGTCAGCTGGATTTGCATGGCCAGACAGAGGGGTGCGAACACTGGACCTTGCTACTGCAGCTCCAGGGCACGAATGACCTGCTCTCACTGCACTGGAAGTCACATCTTTAAGGTCCCTTCTTAGCGCTAAGATCTATGCTCGATTCCCCCCCTTCCTCAGCCACCACAATTGTTTTAAGAATCAAATGGTGAAAATATAGCCTGAACATATATTACATTTATTTCAACATGGCTTAGCTAAGGAACAATATAAAAAGGAAAGAGAAGGAATTTTATTAGAATCTTTATAAGCACTCTAATATGTGCTATTACCCTATACTCTCCCCTTTAAAATGGATTTTCCCCATGAACCTGCATAAATTTTGCTGTATAGCCATTTGTCTTCTGTATCGATATATCATTAAAATTTTATTGCTTTAATACAAGATTGCATGCTCCTTCTGATTACAGCCAAGCAGCATTATGTGAAGACATGGACAAGAGCCAGGAGAGAATGAGCAAAAGGAAGTCAGTTGCTGGGGGACGTTAGTGACACTAGATGTCACTTTTTTTCTCCCTTAATGTTCCTTTAATGTGATTAGCTAACATTTGTACAAGGCTATAGTTTATCACTAATTAGTTATGAAAAAAACAACATTTTTTTCTGGCTGAAAGAGTTTAAAACTCCATAGCACGACCCAGAGAGCACTGACCAAGCAGGAGTCTGCAGGTGTGTGCGTTTATGAACCTGGAGGATTCAGACAGGACTTACCCCGCAGATGCCTCAGGTTCAGGATTTTAGCTTCAGAAGGCCCCAGAACTCCCTGGGCCTGACCTCAGTCCAGGAAAGCAGTGGGCAGGGGCTGCTGGCAGCCTCAATGGTCAGTCACTTGTGGTGCCTACTAGAGAGGCTCCGAGCCTAGAAACTCAATTTAGGCAGCCAGTCCAGTCTCTTCGAGTCAACAGTTCAACAAAATCCTCTTTACTGTTTGTGAAGACAGGAAGACGAGGACCTCAGCTGCAAGTGGGGGAGGCGTAGAGTGCATGGGGCATTTTAAGGGCAAGTTCCAGAAATCCAGCTCAAAAGCAGACTTACTTGGCTTCTTCTATGGTCTGAAGTTTCTCCCTCAAATTTGCACATTGAAATTCTGCCCCCCAATGTGATGGTTTGAGGAGGGATTAGGTTACTACGGTGGAACCCTAACGTATGGGATCAGTCCCTAATTTAAGGGTCTCACAGAAAAACCTTGCCCCTCCCACAGGTGTAGACATATGAGAAGACTCTGAGGAAGCTGGTTCTCTCCAGGTGCCAAACCTGCCACATCTTGATATTCTGGTACTGTGAACACCCTTCCCCTCCAGAACTAAAGAAGAAAGAGGAGAAAGGTGAGAAATAAAATTCTGTTCTTTTCAGGTCGCCCAGGGTATGGCATTTTGTTATACAGCCGAAAAAGACTCCCTACACAATTAAAAATCCAGTTCTGCACTCGGCGTGACAGAGGGACTCAGTCTCGTGGGCTCCGGGCTGGCCTCTGTCTCCCGATCCTGTTCCTCTGTGAGGCCTCCTCTCCAGGTGCCGCGGCTGCACACGCCCGCTGTAATGCCCAAAGGCAGCCCCTTTTTCTAACCATTCCTGTTTTGCGTTCTTCTGATTACTTTTAAAGGCTCTATAACAAATATGAATTTAATGAGAAACGGATTCTTTATGAATATCAACTTCTTTTCATGACAGAAAGATCAGCTCATTCTGTCTGGCCCAACAATTATCCATTGCGTTTGATTTCTTCTTCCCTGGGTCTTTTCTGCAGCTGTAAACAACATATTCACTCTTTGTCTCCTTTCCAGTCACTGTACCTTGAGCCTTCGTGTTATTTTTATAAGAGGAGACTTCTGCTCTCATCCTTCCTGCCGTCTCTCTCCATTTCTTCCACTTCAAAGTTGATAACAGCTGCACTGGATTCTGTAAACATTGTGGATATTTCCCCAAATTTCTCTGTCATTCTATAAACTTAAAATTATTTACATCATTATGACAGTGTATTTTTCATTGGAATGCAAATCATCACACTGGGATTTATTCTCTGTGGGTGTAATGACCGCCACTTTGCCACTCAAAGAGAGAGTCATTAAAAAAATTAGTACTGATTGAAGAAACTTTGATTTATAAAATTCTATAAACCCAAATGTATGGTTTCACCATTCCTCAAATAGATGACAGCTCACCCAGCCCATCACAAAACTGCTGGGAGTCCTTCGCTACTTGCCCCAGGGTGGGGTCCTGCTCCCCATCAGTAACTTCAGTTCTGTTGTCAATGTCCAAGGGCTGTTTTTTGTTTATTCTGTTCCTTCACTTTATCTTTCACACGAGAGGTCATCCAGTATTTGTTTCTTCTTCTGACTTACTCACTGAGCATCACCCCCTCTAGTTCAATCCATGTCATAAATGACGAGATTTCATCTTTCTTTCTAGGCTGTGCTATGTAGATGTGCCACATCTGCTTTGTCCACTCATCTGATGATGGGCGCGTAAGTTTCCAGTTCCTGGCTACTGAAAATAAAGCTGCTATCAACACAGGGGTGCATGTATCTCTGTGAATTAGTGGGGTTTTTTTTATGCCTTTTGGGTAAATACCCAGGAATGGGATGATGGGCTCATATGGAATTTCCATTTTCAATTTTTTGAGGAACCTCCATACTGCTTTTCCATAAGGATTGCACCTATTGCACCCCCACCAAGAGTGTCAAGGGGTTCCCTTTTCTCCGCATCCTTGCCAGCATTTTTTATTTCCAGAGAGTCATTTAAAAAAACTCTACTACTTGCCTTTATTATATCTTCAGCTTTTCAAACTTTTAAATCGCACTTCTATTGCTGTACTGATATATATATTTGTGCTTTTATTTTTTTCCCACATAATTTTACCATAATGCCATGTCCACTGAAGATCTTTTTCCATCCTTGGCATCTTTGCTCGTAGGGTTGTCTGGTTCATCTAAAGACTTGTGTTCTTCAGCTTGGAATGTTCTCTTACATTATTTCCGACACTTCTTTTCCATCTCGCTTTCTTTGTTATCTCTTTCCAGAACACTTGTTAAATCTGATGTAGAATCTCTGGGGATGATCATTCACTTAAAACTTCTCTTATGTTCCAATCTTTTTCTCTTTCTCCCTGTGCTCTGGGAGACATTCTCGAGTTTATCGTTCAGTCCTTCTGCTGCACTTCAATCACACTTCAAGGTGTTTTAATTCTAAGAGCTCTTTCTTGTTTCCTCATGGCTTATTTATTCATTGGCTGTAATTCTTGATGTTAAATTATTTTTGTTTTGCCCGTGTTGTTTTTAATTCTCTGCTATGTGCTCAATTTGCTATTTTTGAGGTGGTCATTTTTTTCTGCTTGGTTTTTAAAAATAATTTACACTGCACATATTTGTTTACATTTCATACATCTCATCCTAAAGCAGCAGAAACTGAGTTCTGTGTCCAGAACCGGGTTTAACTGTCGGGCTTTTGAAGGGGAAGGTAGTGGGCAGGCATTATACTGGGGGACCTCTACCTGGAATTAAGTGGAGGATTCTACCCAGGTGACACTGTTAGTAGGTGCCCCAGTTTCCTCCCAGACAGCGTTTAAAGTTAAGAATGTCTTCTGACAATGAAAATGAAAACTAAAATGTGTGTCTGCTGTGGCAGTTCTGCTCATGGGGGCGGAAAGAGCCGGGGATGCCTGCTGCTCTAGGGTCTGGTGTTTTTTGGGTTCTGCAGACCCCTTCACTATATTCCAGGCTGACACTCCCTTTACTTCCCTTCAGTGGTTACCATCCTCCCATCTGCTTTGCCTTCCAGAAATTCATTAATACCCTCCACCTACTGTTGCTCTTAGTTCTTGTGAGATCTGGTTTCACATCATTGTCCATCTTTTTCATGAGCTCTTGGGAGGAGAGGAGATACCCGTGCCGGCGTGGCACCTCACCCTGAACTGTCCGACTTGACGCTGATGCTGATTTTGTGTAGAGAGGACTCAGAGTTTCTGCTGATTATGGGTGATCTGAAAGACTTGAAGATACTTGAAAGACTTAGGATGGGACTTTGAGTGTAGTTTAGAATCTTCTAGTTGAGAGTTGGAAGGGAGCTTTGACTTAATAAATAAATCTCACCCACCTCTCACTTTCTTTATCAGTCATGGTTCAATCAGGGAAGCATGACTACTAGGTATTCATTTATTTGTTGTAGGAATTTGACCTTCCAAATTACTAGAGGTGAGTGTAAAGTTTCTTCATGGCTGTTGTCTTTGTATTTGATCCTGGGGCTTGAATTCTGCAGGGTGGGCAGGATAGATAGACTCGAAGTAGGGAAGAATCAGGACAAGATGGAACCTAGGCACATGAACTAGAGCCCACGAGGATGAACCCAAATCTGTATCAGATCTTGCTGCCTTTGACCTTGATGGTGTGGATGCTGCCTGGAGAGCTGGCACTTACACACAGAGTTGAACATGCATCTGGTCCAGAATGTGGAGAAGCTGAATTAGGATCTGAGGGAAGCAGATCAGCTTCAGGCCTGATTCCTGCCCATGCCAACTAGCCTGCAGGTAAGTACCAGAGAATGTGATGATGTGAACTTGGCCTCTGCTGAACATATAAACAAGATGTCTGCTGCTCTGTGACTATCCTCCCAAATCTGGAAATTTACAGGGACAGGAATTTTAGAAGTCAACTCGGTCTTGTCAAGTTGACATATTTACAAAGCCACCACATTTTCAGATTTCATTGGAAGCTAGGCTTAGAGAGGTGTGAATTATCTGAATCTCAATAATTATTTTAGTGGCAGAACTTAGACTAGAAACCAAGTCTATTGATTCTCAATTCAAATTCTCTTTAAAAATGTTTCCCTTACAAATAGATGTAACACATAATTATTAAAGAAAGTTTACATAACATAGGAAAACTGGGATAAGATTAAAAGATAACTCACAATTCCATTAATCAAACTCAATCTTTCATACTATCTCAGTGTTTCTTTTTATTCTTTTATATATGCATATCTACCTATATTTACTATACTATTCATCCATCCATCCATTTTTTTTCTTATGCAGTAAACTCTATATTAGCATCATAAATAATAATTTAACTAGTTGCCTAAAAATAAACATTAAGGATATATCGAATTTTCCTGCTAAAACAATGCTGAGTCATACAAACCCTAAGTATCCTGTGTAAATTTTTTATTCCATTTTAATCTTTTGATGGAATCTTAAAATTGGAAACAAATATTCTGAAATTGTTTTTATCAAAGATAATGTCAGTTTACCAGAAGTGGGAAAGAATATTTGTCTTCCTAAATTTTTGGCATCCATGGATACTGTCTTTTAAATATCTTTGATCTCAAATGCTATCTTCTCATTGTTTTAATCTGTATTGCTCTGATTACTGGAGAGGGTGGAAATTTCATCTCAGCGCAGTTAATCATTTGTGGTCAATTTTGGAGAATTGTTTGTTTATACCCTGATCAATTTGAGGGTCTTGTTTTTTGTGCTCTTTTGTTATATAAAGTAGACAAGTCCTTGTCATTTTGTTACAGATTGTTTTCCCCTTAGCGACTTGGTGCTGTGCTCTATCTGTGCTGCAAAGATGGTGACCGGGACCAGCACAGCCGTGTGGAGGGGGGACAAGCTGACATTTAAAAATATGCTGGTCAAGAGTTCTGTCTGGAGTTCGTTGAGGAGGCTGGTGTGAAGCCCACCTGATTCATTAGGTTTAACAGACAGCCCCCGAGCAGATTAGCAGGGCCAGGTGGGGACCGGGGAGAGCACAGAGACTGATGGAGAGGGCACATGCCCTGGGGCATCCTCAGAATTGGGGAAAGCATCGGCGAAGTGCATATAACCGGAATAGCTGGAGAAAGTGACTTTGACGTCTGGTCCTCCAGTTTAAAGGCAAGACTGTTTTCAGACTTTGAGACAGCTTATTCAAAAAAATTCAGATGACGGATGGATGCAATTTCGTTTCCTAGAATGAAGGAGTGGCTCAAAGACAAATGCATATAAGAGGATCCTGAAACTTGAAGCTTGGAGGAAGTAGCCAAAACGCTTGCTTTTCAATGGATGGAGGACAACGGGAAATGAATTTGGATACAGATTTTACTCTTGAATGATCAGCGAATTCTGTATATTTTTGAATGAAAACTTTCAAAGCTGGTATATGTCACGTCTCACACTTAGGGCATCAGTGTTAAGTGTGGAAACGCTCCTTCCCTAACTGAAGGAGGCTTTGTTTTGGAAGGAGCTGGTGAGGGGAGAGGTTCTGGCAGATTTGGAATATGAGAGTAAATAGAATAAGAAAGGGAATTAAAAAAATATACTCTGGACTCTGTAAATTCCCTTTAATGTTCCAGGAGACATGAGTAAAATAACGATATTCCCTCTTACCTTCCATGGGCTATTGAATTGTACCTTTTGGTAAGGAGATCCAAGAATGAACCACCTGTGTGTCTCGGTTCATAAAAGTCTTCTTCAAGATGGTTTTTAGACTTATTTTTAAAAAATGAATAAAAAGCAAAGTCCCAGATATTCATCACATATGATAAATATGATTAAAAAGGAAACGATTCTGTTTTCTCCTGAGATAAAAATTATGAATATTCATCTGATTTGTCAACATTGGTGCACAGAGAAGAAAGACAGGATCATGGATAGCTCTGTACTCTCAAATGCCTTTGTGAATTGTTCTGTGTTTCATTTCATGTCGCAAGGAGTGTGAGTTTTCCTGTGAGTTTGCCCTTCTGCTTTCTTTAGTGGGAATGTTTCCCTTCCTTCTCTTCTCCATCTGGTGAACTCCTGCAGACACACCCAGAGCAGCTCAGGTGTCACCTGCTCTATGAAACCTCCGTCAGCTCACGCCGGCAGAGAGAAGGCCACACTTCTTAACGTACGCTTGTCACATGGACCTGTAATAGTTTCCACTGGATTATGACCTTTGCCTCTCTATCCCCAGCATCTAGCCCAGAGCCTATCATGTGCACAGAAAGCCATTTATGGTGACTGGACTTTATGTTCCTACGTGGTGGGACTTGGAGTAACACTGGCCTCCCCTGGCTCTGCTCCCTCACTCGGTGCTTTCCCAGAGGAAGAGAATGAGTCCTCTGATTAGCTTGGGCTCCTCGGTCAGTCTGTCTCCAGCATGTGTGCAAGCAGCCTGACTAGGCGGACATGTTCGATGCTGGGGCGAGGTAGAGGAAGCGCCCTGCGGCCTTGCATCGGAGCCATCTGTGATCAGTAATAAGTCTGACAGTTGACCTCCCTCCGGATGATTCCTTGTGTCTCTCTCGATTGGTTCCTGACTCGGGAATGCAAGCGATGCATTATCTATTGCTCCCTTGCTACAGCCGCAACATCTGACATTTGTACAATGCTTTTCAGTTTACAAAGCACTTCCACATCCATGATTTCAAAGGCTGTAAATAAGGAAACGAAGCGCTGTGGGAGTTTGGGGAGCCAGTGATTAATTTCAGTTGGGGAAACCACAGAATGTCTCTTGCAGAGCGGCGTGTTTGTGGGTCTTGCTCAGTGCAAGTGTCTGGCTGGAGGTCTCTGAATTCTGCCCCTTCCAAGCCCCTGGACACAGAAGGGAACTAGCAGAAGACATGGGCTCCTTTCCAGAATTTACCTCAGCTAGTTGCCTTTCTGATACACTGCACAGATTTCTGATGCCTATTGGTTATGCACTGTTATTTCCAGTCTAATCACAGGAGGCCTTGGCTTTGTCGATCTTTTTGGACCTAAGAGTGACATGATCTGGTGTCCTCTCTGGGTGAAGACCTTATACTCCCTGTCCTGGATGATGTTCTGTAACTATTGCTCCTTTTCTAATCTCGCTGAAATAGAATCAGAAGCCCAGCTAGATTTGAGCTCCCACAGGCCATCACCACTGGACTCGATAGCTTCAGGAACAACTGGGTCTCTTTGCCTCATCACACAAAAGGTCTCATGACACCAGAGAAGGCCTGGGTGATTTGCCACCATCAGGTTTCTTAGGATGAGGGTCTACCAATCGACAGTGCAGCAAAGTGGATGTGCTAAAAGGCATTTTGAAATAAAGAACTTTCACAAAAATGCCAGATTCTAATTGACATTGTTTTTCAAAATGTTGGAATACAAATTGAATTTCAAGGCAAAGGGAAAAGATTAGAATTCGAAGTCAAGAAAGTGAATTTACAAGCAGGAACAAAATGAGTCAATCTAATTTCAAAGCTTGTCCTGAACCAAGGGTAAAATAACAAACAGGGTTTGTGAAGAAAAAAGGAATCTAATATTTATAAGGGGTTCAACATCTAAGGGATGATAAATTGCACTTGAGAGGAAATGCTGCGTTAGATAAATTTTATCTCGACACTGAACCCTTTAACAGGCCTGTGGAGCCCGTCTTGTATGTCTGCTGTAGCCCATATACCAGTCTGTCCCTGGTAGTTAACTGAAGGGTTATTTTGCAGAGAAAAATCTGTTTGACTTAGAAGCTGGAAGAAAGGAGAAGGAAACTCAGAGATTGAAATCTAAATGAGTAATAGAAAAATTTCAAATGCCACCATGGCAGTGAGAAGATGAACAAGTTTATGATAATTGACACTTCTTCTTACATTCAGTTCCATTCTACGTGATCTCCAGACACATTCTTCACCCGGTTTGGCATCATTTCAGTCTGTTTGGAGTCACAACAGAGAATGCGATGAAGGAAATGGAATCGGTGGAGACACAAACCCTGGCGATGGGACTGGGTGATCCTGTTTGCTTCAGACCCTGTTTGCTTCAGACCCTGAATACCTGGTCCTTCTCTGGCAGCAGATGTGATAGGGGCGGGAGGGGAGAAGGACAGCCCAGCTGGGAGTGGACAGGTGTGGCTGGGGAGGGAGCAGGGACCAAGTGCAATTCCACGCGGGGTGTGTGTGAGCGGGCGTCTGCAGCAGCCACGGAATGAAGACCGGGATCTACCTGCTGGGCCAAGCGGCTGCAGCCGGGAAGGTTCTGGCTGGCAGTTTCTGTTACAGCACCTCCTTTCTTCACTTCATGGTTCAGTTGCTTTTCTTGGTGATTCACCAAATTAATCAGCACTTCAGAAGGCCATGCATTTACTGACCAATAATCCGAACTGCGCTTTAAGCAGCGTCTGTTTACTGTCCTATTGGTGTGTTTTACACGAGTGTGCTTGCTTACACGGCACACGTGTGGAGTGAGGTGAGCAGGATTTTCTCACACCTTGTCCACACACGTGGATGAACATCTGATTTGACACTGTACACATTAAACAGACCTTCGTTCAAATCCAGTTTCTACCACGTATCTCAGAAACCCTATTTGAGCTCAACGAATCTGGTTTGATCACTTGAAAAAGTGGGGATAAAACTCTCAAAACCTTACTTTGAGGATTAAATGAAAAGACTTAGAAAAGACCTAGAATACATTAGGAGCTCATTAAATGCTCTTCTTTCTGTCTACATTCTGGATAAATTAAAATGGACTTTTTTTAAAAGAGGTAACTGTTATGCTAGGTTTTTCTTTCAAAAAGTATTTCTCTTTTGACCTTATATATTGGCCAAGGTACTCATTTCCAAATCTTAAAAAGAGAAATGACTAAAATCACCATCTAATTTTATTGGAAATGACAGAAAATGTGAATGCAACCTACAAGGATAGCAATGGTACAAAGAAAATCATGATTTAATTTTGTATATTTTACTGATAGTTAACATTTTGCCTCATTACGTAGGGGCATATTGTAGAGGGCAGGAAAGCCAGGGAGAAGAGTTTAGAATTGTTGCTGTCAGCAGTAGGCTGCCATTAAAATTTCTAGATAAACAGTAGTTCATTATTCTACTGCCCTGTTAACTGAATTATTTATATGTGTACATATGACTCATGTTTTTCTGAACCATTTGAGTGAGTGGCTTATATCCCAGACTTTACCCTTTAGTATTCCAATGCGTATTTCCTAAGAATAAAGATATTCTCTTTCCTTATCACAAGTTATCAAGTTCTGCAAATTTAAAATTGATAGGTCTTTTATCTAGTCTACCATCTGATTCCAATTTTTTTAGTCAACCCAATAATGTCCGTATATCTTACTCTTAGCATTGACTTAATCTTTGATAAACGATACACCCAGACACGGTTGGCTAATGTATTTATAGTTCAATCAACAGAACAGTAGAATAACTACTATTTATCTGGGTTTTTAATGGCTTCTAACAGCTTCCAGCAATAATTCTAAACTCCTGTAAGGCTTTCCTGCCCTCTGCAGTGTGTCTTCTCTCTCTCCCCGCTGCTCAGGCTGTGGAGGCAGCAACCTCAACTGGAAACCAGAAGGTTGGGGCAAATGGCTCAACTGCTTGTTTGACTGTTGCTTGCAGCAAGTTTCCTAACTTCTCCAAACTCTTCTCAAAGGGAATCAACAAACGGACTGTGCAACCAACAAATAAATTCACTTGATAGGCTTGTTAGAAGAATGAAATGTGATGGTTTGTCTAAATCGGAATTCTTGGTATCTAGCAGTTTCTCTAAAAATGCTACTACTTTGCCTTCCTTCTTGCTGGAATCTATTTGTTCCGGCCTCTTCAATTTTGCTCGAGGAGGCCTCTTCCTTCTCTTGACAGCCTACCCAGGGCCTGCCAACTGGTTAAGATTCAGCTCCAGATTTCAGTGTCTTTCGTAAAGCCCTCATTGATCTCACGCCTTGCTCCATCTTCTAAATTCTTATACTATCTTGGACTTATCAAAGATCTAAGAAATCCTGGCAGTGCTCTGGTGGCCCAGCAGATAAGGCCACGGGTGTAGTCCACACATATCCCAAGGACCCAAGTTCAAGACCTGGGAACGACCAAGATAAGCAACTAAAAATAAAATAAAGTGTTTCTTCCTCCTTTCTACCTGCCTGCCTGCCTGCCTACTTGCCTCCATTCCTGCCTATAACCTTACTTAAAAAAAAAAAAAAAGATCTAGTAACTATCAAATGAACAAAATCTTTGAACACTAAAATCTGGGGCTCCAAGAAGGCCATAAACACAGACACCCTGTGACACAAAGAAGGGAAGAGCACTGTCAGTTACGAACAACGCAATGTGCCCAAAATGCTCACCTCCAACTCCCACTGCAGGTAAGTCTCGGTCTATTTTGCAGAGAGGAAACCTTGGTCCCCAAACCAGAAAACAGCAGAATTGGATTTTGAACCCATGATTGGCTCTATTCTTCCTCGATACTGGACACCCACCTACACACTGAGGTTTGCGCTAACTCACGGGTGATGAGAACGAAGTTTTAGAGAAGCTGAAATAGTGGTGGCGACGGGTATGTCTCCACCTCTTGCTCAGCATAAATAAGCTTCTGACCTTGTGCGCCAAGGAAGTTTCGACGAGCCTGTGGTTGACTCAAAACGATGGTTTTATGTGCTTCTGAGGGAGGCCTGGTGGACTAATAGGCAGCTCAAAAACCTTCTATGCACAGAGAGCGCAGTGATTTCCCATTTTTACGGTGTCCTTGCAGTTATCATTAACAGCCTGCAATGGCTGCAGCAACAGGCATTTAGATGAGTGCTTCCGCGTGAGACGTGGGACACAACGACTGCTTGGGGCCGTCCCGTGGATTTAGCCAATCTAATCAAACCCTGGACTGCGTTCGAGCACAGAGTGGAGCATCCATCTCCTGTTCTGAACTGCCACACCACCGTTCGGGAAAGCGCACGTGATCCACCCAGCTGCTAAGTCCTGTGAGGGCAGAGACTGCTGAATACTTGCTCCGGCCTCCGCAGCACCGGTGCAGAGCTGAGCACTCGCAGGCACTCGCCAAACACTAACTGATGTCGGCTCAGGAGCTTGTTCTGCAGAGGGTTGAACCCAGGGCCCCTTACAGTTCTAAACAACGGCTGTTAAGAGCCATGGGAAGGTGGATGGAGGGGAGCCCTGTGGCTCAGGCAGCGACGATGGCCGGGGTGCGGGTCCTGTGCGGCCCACAGGCCAGGGTTTGTGGGCAGCGTGGGGTGCAGGAGCAGTGGGTCAGAGGTCAGTACCACATTCAACATTATGAGTGATTCCAGTTTCCCCCAAAACGACTGTACTAGTTTTTATCTTCTTCTGAAATGCGTTTGTTCCATTTGCTGCACATCCTTTTCGACACGAGGTGTTACTATTTTTCTTCACTTTTGCCATCTTAACAGCCGATCTTAATACATATTTCTGTTATTAATGAAGTACTTTTAAAGTGTGCCCTTTTTTAGTGAAAGTCTAGTTTCCATCTTTTGTCCTTTTGTCTACTGAACTTTTTGTCCTTTGAGGGAGCGTTTCTGAAAATGTGTCATTCACTTTTGGCTGCTCAGCTCAGTCCCAGGTCTAGGTCCTCCGGGGTCCTCGGTGGCATGTGGACTGAGCCCAGCCCGTGACCTCCAGCCGGAGCCCCCAGGCGAGCCCTGCTTCCTTCTTGATCATCTGACTTGCAAATGTTTTCTCCTAGTGCACAGCTTTTCCTTTTTTTTTTTTTTAATAACAATTAGTTTCTCTCTTTTCATTCACTTTATGATCTCTTTGGATTACCAGAAGTTCCTAATTTTAATGAAGTTGAACTATCGAGCTTTTCTTTTATGGCCAGTATTTGATGTATTTTCTTTAAGAAATACTTCTCTTCTTCAAGTTTGTACAAATAATCTACATTTTATTCTAATGTGTTAACTGACTTACATATTAAGGGTTCACACCATCAGGAACTGAATGTTGTAGACAGTATGTGAGATGGAGATTAAATTTTTTTGTACTTGCAGTCAATTCTATTATTTTCCCAGTTGATCTGCAATATCATTTCTATCGTATTTCAAATATCCATATAAGTAAACCTTTATTGCTAGATTTTTTTTTTTTTTTTAAGTAAATGTGCAGGCAGGAATGAAGGCAAGTAGGTAGGCAGGCAGGAAGAGAGAGGCGGAAGAAGCACTTTATTTTTATTTAATTGTTCACAATGGTTTTTCCGCTTGGCCCTGGGACATGAACCGGGCCCTTGGGGTGTATGCGGGATGCTCCCTGCGGGTACTAGACCCCTAGGCCAGCAGTGCTAGATTAGATCTTTTCATGATGTTCATTTTTAAATTGTCTAAATCCATGCCAATATCACACTGTTTTAATTACTACAGCTTTGTCACGGGTGACTATTATTAGGATTAGCTCTGAAACATACTCATCTTCAAGGGCCTTCGTTATTTTGGTGGCTCTCGTCTATATAAATTTTGGAATGAGGCTGACCAATACACTGAGAAGCACTCTTGGGATTTTTGGAATTGCATTAACTCCCCATGTCATTTTGGAGGCTAATGACAGCCTGCAATATTGAGTCCTCTGAATCACAAACATGCCACGTCTATATATTTAGTTGATGTCATTTTACTAAAGTTTTTCTTTTTAAAACTTTGCATGTCTCTTGATATTTTCATAGATACAATCTTTGGTACTATTGCAGATGATATTTTTTCTTACATCATTTTCTCTGTTGCCAAAAGAAGAATGCAATCAAGTTTTACATTAATCTTATATTCTACTACTCACTAATTCTAATAATTAATTCAAATAATCAGTACCTCTGAGGGGTTTTGTATGTAGATAATCATATCTCTGAACACAGGGAAAATGGTTTCTTCTAATTTTTTAAACTCTTTTTGACACTGAGGGTGAGTGCAGTGTGTTTCTGAAGCGTGGAAGGTGTGACTGCGTTCCTTCCAGGCTTGTCCTGCGGAAGTGCCTGAGCTTGACCATGAGGACCACCTGCTTTGAAAGAACCCTTGAAGGTGAGCCAGCACGGCTGTGTCCAGAGCTCAGTGTGGACGGCAGGACCTCATTCTCCTGATGGCCTAGAAGGTCACGACCAGCAAAAACTAAGAAAAAGCGGCAGGTGCCTTAGATTTCCACAGCCGGACCCAGAGCAAACTCAAACTGCCTCAGCCAGAACCAGTCACTCACCAGATGTCCACCCTCCACGGCCTCATCCCCACCCTTTCAAAGCCTGGTCTGACCCCAGCTCAGAGAGATGTGAGAAGCTCTGCCTCCTGTCTCCACACAAGTTTCAACCACGTCAAAACCTTTTGTTTACTCAAAACTTATGAGCACTGGGCATTGGACTCTTGTCTGGCAACATTTTTTTCTCATTTTCCTTCTGTGGCGAGAACATCACAGTATAATCTTCGCTAGAAGACAGGAGAGCGAGCATCTCTGACTTAACAGCCAAGAGAAAATCTCTGGCATGGCACGTTAGACACTGCCATTGCTGAAGGATTTTGCTGCAGTTATCTTTATCTGGACAAGATAAGTCTGTTCTATTTCTATTTTTCTAAAATAAGTTATCTTTTCTTCCTACCTTCAGCAAATAGTTACTGAGAGTATTCTGTGCACTGGTTGAGGAGGGATAGAGCCTCAAACAGAACAGACGAGCAGTCCTGCCCTTTTGGGGCCTGCGGTGCAGTGAAGGAAAGCACAACAAACAAAACCACATTTGCAGTATATTAGCAGATGATAACGCTAGGGAGAAAACCAAAGCAGGAAAAGGGACTGAGAGTGCTGGAGCTGGGGAGGCAGTGTCTACAGGGTGATGAGGGGAAGCCTCACTGAGAAGACAGGTAAGAAAATACTTGAAGCTATAGAAGCAAACTAGGCAGAGTTCCAGTGAAAGTCCTCCAGGCAGAAGGAAGACCTGATATGAGAGCCTGTATGGCTTGTTTGAGCAACAGCAAGGAGACCCGTGTGCCTCACACAGGTGAGCAAGGGAGGCAGGAGGGGGAAGAGTTGGAGTCACAGCAGGTGTGTGGATGAGAGCCAAATTTTATCAAATTCTTTTTCTGTATGCATAAGATTACATGACTTCCCACCCCCCTGCTCCTTTTACTTTCTCAATGTAAAGGATTATTTTTAGAATTATATCTGATAAGTTTGTCTATGGTTTGGGATAAGCCAATTTGGTCCTGATATATGATTTAAACAAACAAACAAACTGAATTTGGTTTGGTAATATTTTCTCCCAGCTGTTTACATCTATAGTCACGTGAGTTTGGCCTGGAATTTTTAAAATACTACCAGCGTCACACTGGCCCTCTGAAAATAAGTTGGGAATTTCACTTTCGGAAATTAATGGTTTAGCTTTACCTCTGTGCTTATTAGTTAAATTGCTTTCCTTTTCTTCTTGCATTTCAGATCTTTCATCTAAGGTCATCTTCCTTTTTCCTAAAATATTTATTTTAGAAAGCCCAATAGCTGCTTAAAGGACTACAGCTACGAAGTATCACATTTTTATTTATTGGGAAAGTCTATATTTCACTTTCAATCTTTAAGATAGTTTTGCTGGGTACGTGGTCCTCAGATGATGGTTATTCTTTTCTAAGTACTTTAAAGATACCTTGGGTATCAAAATTTGAGTATGACTCAATTCCAATTTTGTACTGTGTGTAGGAAAACAGACTGAAGTAAACACATGACTGAAGTGGTCTGTCTGCCCCTCCTCCTTGGTCCCATTACTTAATCTCCCCAAATAGAAGATGAAGCTCTCTGGACTCTTGTATTTGGCATTTCCTTGCCTTTTAGGAAAGTTGCTGAACTAAGATCAAGCACTGATAATTGTGATAATTATGGAGATAGGACAGAATGTAAGCTACGTACACTTCCAATTCCAAGAAGTATGATACAGTTTGACACCAATCGGGGACTCTGGCTTCTTTTTCTAGTCTGTAATGGATTGCCTTAAATCACCAGCTTCATTTTTCCTTGCTGTGGTGTGCAGTGTATTCACAGCTTAGCTGTAGAGTTTCTTAACCTCAGAATTATGCCCTGTGGGGTTGTTATAGACTGAATGTGCTCCCCCCAAATGCACATGTTGAAACTTAACCCCCAGTGTGAAGGTATTTGGAAGTAAAACCTTTGGGAGGTGATTAGGTCGTGAGGGTGGAGCCCTCGTGAGTGGGATTAGTGCCCTAGTTCTAAATGAGGTCCCATTGAGCTCCCAAGCCCCTTTTTCCATGTGAGGATAGAGTGAGAAAATGGTCACCTGTGAGCTAGGCAGGCACCACACACTGAACCTGCCAACACACTGACCTTGGACTTTCCAGCCTCCAGAACTGTGAGGAGTAAGTTTTATTGTTTTTAAGTTACCCAATTGATAGTGGTTTTGCTCTAGCACCCTGCAAGGACCCGAGACGGGTGTCTAGTCTGTCCTAAGGTGGCCTTCTTGATGCTGGAGTTTTACATTGTCTTTGCTAAGGGCGGTAGTTTTAACCGATCATCACTGTTCTTCTTCACAGATCTCCTTTGTAACTGTCGATTACTTTTTAAGTTACATCTTAGTAGGGTCAAGTATCTGACTTTAAAAAAAAAATATGTTCATGATTTTACACAGCTAAATTGGTTCTGAAATAGAAGCTATACTAATTGATGCTTTCACTGGAGGCATTTATAAAAAGTGCCTCTTCCATAACTCTCTTGTCAGCTCTAATCACTTTTTTGTTTGATATTTGTGCCCATCTGACTAGCAAAAATGATACTTAATTGCCATTTTAATTAGCATTTTTATTATTAGTGAGGTTGAATGTTTTTCATATAAGGATAGCAATTTTTAAATTTCAGTGGAATTTGAGAAACAGGTAGACAACTGGATCACATTCAGTTTTTGGACCTGTAATTTGGGCGGGAGTGTCGAAAGTGGGTGGCTGGAGGCCTGCAACGTCAGGCACAGCGGAGAGGAGACCTGGGGCTGGTCCTGGGGTAGGTGATGAGGGACTGGCCCGCGGAGGAAGGCAGGGAGGAGACCTGACAGCACCCTACACCCGCTTCCTCTCCTTTCCAGCTGCCCATTCCCTGTTCCAACTTCCACTTTGAAGGCTGAGCATAGCAGGAACTCTTTGACCCAATTACTCTTGTAATGTTCCTAATCTACTGAAATTGGGGGAGATTTTTTATAATTCTCCTCAGAGGTCAATTTCTATACTTCCAACCTGGAGCATCAATAATTCCGAAAAGCATTGGCTGCAGGATGCTGCTTTTTGTTCCCCTGTGACTCCTGTATCAGGAAAAGTGGAAATGGATTCAATGGATCCAACTATGCTGAAGAGATATACTGATGTGCTGCTGGCCTTTCCCACATTGGTTCATCTCTTGGCTTCTACTTTAAAGTCCTTATACGTTCTATTTTTAAAATTAGAGAAATAAAATACATTGTCTGGTTTTAGTGGAAGCAGACCCGGATGAAGAAAGACCGAGTCTCTGTAATTCTGCACTGAATTGAAATTCTTTGTTCTCTGTAGAATTCAGATAAAAGGATTCATGTGGGATGGTAGATAGGGCGGTTTCAATTTGGATCAACTGGACTTACCGCTGGATTTTATACCAGCCATGCTGTGAGGCAGGTTCTTTGTTTTCTGCAATTATCAAACTAAGCCTAATTAAACTTGCCTTGCTTTGATGTACTGTAATGTTTTCCATAATTTTATATTCCGAGCATTTTCTTAAGTCCTTGTTTGAAATCAAAGAGGGACTATGGATTCATGTTATATCTGTCATTCCATGATTTAGTATGTATTTAATCAGGTTTTCAGATACTCACTTTCGATGGATAGAATCCAACATTCTTATTATTATTCCTGTATTCTTGCAATCCTACCAATTAAAGCTAGATCTTAAATGATGAAATACCCTTCTCTACTTTGTAAAATTCAGTGGATTTCCTTTTTGGTTGTGTTGCTCCTTAAGGGGATTGATTTTTTTTTTTTTTTTTGAAGAAAGCTCATTTGGTCCAATTGACTTCGTGTACATTTCTTTGTGTCAACGCATTACACCAGGCTCTTCCTTGTCGAGTTTGTATTCACAAGTTGTTCATTTCCCACTCGGTGCAGCCATGAGATTGCTCTCGTCTTATGAGCCAGGCGCTAGAAGAGAAGATGTGAGTGGTGTTTTTAAAGATTATTTTTCTTAGCCATCAAAGAGAAATAATTTAAAGCACGTTTAGTTCATTCAGCAAGTACCCTACTTGGAGCTCCTGTTAGCCGCATGCCCTTTGCTGCCCTTACAAACAGACTTAACTGTTTTTGTTACTTTGGCCTACTTCCCTGTGGCTTTCTGCCTGTCAGCTGCACGGGCAGAGACACAAGACTGGATCAATTGTGCTACAAGGATTCCTCTTGCAGCCCACGTGTGAAGGGGACTTTCTTTGAAGACCTTTTAATCATTTTACAGAGTAATGCCTTTCTCTTTGAGATGTGTCATGAAGAAGTATTATTCTTATCAGCTTCTACGGAAATCAGGAAAACTTGGGGCAAAATTATTATCAATATTAGGAGAGCTTTGTACTGCTGGCACACTGCCAGGATTTTTAAAAACTGCGAAGGATAATGCACACTGAGAAAAGCGTACACATTGTAAGTGCACAGCTCAGTGAATTTTCATAAACCAAACACCCTGATTAACTAGGACTCTGACCCAGAGAGACCTCGTCCAGCACCCCTAAACTCCTACCCCGCTCTGCTCCTCCCCAGCCCGTTCCCTGCCCACACCCAGGGAAAGTGCTTTCCTAACGTCTAACAGCACAGCTTATTTTTGTTTTGTGCATTAGATGCATGAATTGTACAGGATGCAACTGTCCATGTCTGGTTTCTTTTGTTCGGCTTTATGGGTGTGGAATTATTTTATTGCTGAAGGAAGGTGCAGAGCATCCTCACTGCTCTGCAGTTTTCCGCTGCACGATCATACCACAATGCTGTCCCCAGTCTACTGCTGCGGGGCGGTGGTGGTGCTGGTGGGGTGGTGAGTGGGTGCTGGAAGGAGGGTCCAAACGACCGTGTGCTTAATCCCCTGCCCCACCACCCTATTAGCAGGAGTTGTCAGCAGGGTGAATAGATTTGGTTCTAACTTCTAAATGCTCGTTCATTCTAGAGGGTAGATACCTTGAGGTGCGGACTGGGTTTGCTCATTTTCCCTCCCCACTAACTCAGTGACTCTACAAAGGCACTCAAATGACTGTTGATAGGATTCAGTATGGCTTGTCCAAATGGAGAAATGATAACAAACAGAGAGAATGGAGACGTGGAAAAAATGACAGCTAGAGGAGAGAGAAAGGGGAAGAAGAAATAACACAAAACTGCATGAAATGCCTTTTATCTTGCTATCACGTAACTAGTCTAATTAAACAGAGTTTGTAGGGCACTTCTAAATCCTCTGATAAAACATAAAAATAAAACAGTGCTCTGGTTTGCTATTTTCTTGTTTGCCGCACAATAACGTCCCTGTTTCCCATCTTTGATCATTTAAAATGTATTTTGTTAAGTTCGCATGACTTTTTTTCAATCCCCGAAGCAGCAACTGAACTGAATAAACCAGTAATTGTATAAAGTTGACATTCATCACGGTCATGTAAATGTTGGTATTTCGGAAACTAGAAAATTTTCTTTTCTAGTTTGTTTTTCTTATATCAGACTTCACTGTGGATTCTACAAATTCTAGGGTTTTTATTTTTTTGTAGAACCCATTATAACGTCCATTAGTTTTTCATTCCTTTTATTCACTTGATTGAAGTTGTTTTACACTCTCAATAATCAGTGTGCTAATAAGTGAATAATTGTTGCTGTGTCCCAGCAAGAGGTAGTAAGATAATTGTAGAACTAATAGCAGTGTGGTACATAAATTATTCATTAAAACATATAGTGCCTGTTTGAATATACTGCTGTATTCTACTAGCAAAAGCATCGTGTGCCTTATTGGAGACGCTCATTTTGATTAAAAAAATGACAAAGGCCCATTAATTCTGCTAGATTCAGAGAGTTAATCATTGACTGCTCCAGGAACTGACCTCAAGGGAACGTGGACAAGTGACAGACTTGAAAGGAAGTCAGGGGAACACGACTCAGTTGTGTCTGGTCTGTCCTGTGTAGTGGATGCCGTAACCAAGTCCACAGGTCACACAGCTCACACACAGGCATGGGTTTTCTCAGTCTGGAGGCTGGAAGTCCAAGGTCAAGGTGTGGGATGGGTTGGTTTCTTCTGCAGCCTCTCTCCCTGACTTGCTGTGACCTCACATGATCTTTCCTCTGTGTGTCTCTTCTTACAAGGGTGTAGTCACATTGGATTAGAGCCCACTTGAATGGCCTTACTAAATCTAAATGACTTCTAATGACCCTAGATCCAGCTATAGTTACTTTCTGGGAGCTAGGACTTCAGTATATGGGTTTTGTGGAGGACACACTTCTGTCTGTAACACCCTGTCAAAAGCAACATCTCAAACTCTGATGGGAAACACTGCAATCAGGCACATCTTGTGCTCCTTTAAAGAGTCTCTCAAAGTCATCACTCTCTAGACCTGCTTTAGCTGGTGCTCGAACCATCCTCCTCTGCTTGGGAATGCACTGTACCACAGGAGGCGACAGGGCCCTGGGGCCTGCCAAGCCCACACCATGCTGACTTTCTTGGATAAGATGTTGTATGGTGAAGAATGGGATCTCGTTTCTGGAGCAGCAGATGATACAACCTACAAATACAAAGGAGTTAAGTCCTGTTTGGTGCAAACTTTAACCAATGGAAATAGAAAATGGGAAGGAGCTGAGTAGATAAATTCTTGCTCCTTACTTCTTCCCATGGCTGGTCCCAAGTTATAATTTCTCTGTTGCAGCCTGTCCAGTCTCTGACCCTCTGGGTACATCTATTAAGTGGTCAGTTCCGTATCGTCACAGATTGTATCATGCAATGTTGCCTGTCCTTCCCAGATTCATCTACTTTTTCTCTTACCCTCACTACACAGGGACCATACTTGCCAAGAGATGATTTATGACTCAATCCTTGCTTCAGGCTCTGCTTTCCAGGCAGGCCAGGCAAAGACAATATTTATCCATTACAAAAGTTTTGCCCTAATTATAGAAGTATCAATAAATTTGAACAATAGAGCAGTATTTTTTTTTAATATTTATTATAGCGCATCCAATCACTTATTCTTGAGTTATTACTAGTGGGGGGGGGCGCATAAAATACAATCATGACAAACTGCAGTGAACATTGACAATATTGACTCTGTAGCATCCTTGGACTGACGTGCAATCCTCAGGTGGACTCATTTGTCTTGCCAAATAAATTTTATTTTACCTTTCACAAGCAAATGTGTTTAAAAGTTCAACAAGTTTCTTCTTTTTTTTTTTTGTACCCTTGATTTTGGGTCTTTAACTCGGTTCCCGGCTTTTCATAGACTGTGCCTTGGTTGCCTGAGCCACAGAGAGGGGGCGAGATTATAATGACCTTCAACTGCAATGAAAAAGTGCCTTCTTCTCCAAGCTTCCATGTTTATTCTTCATGAGACAAGCTCATAATGAAGGAAGTCCATAAATAAAACTTGAACAATTGAAAAAAAAGCTCATTAGGAAATTTTATCTTCTTAGAAATCTCAAATGTTGAAATATGTTTCATTCTTTAAAATTACTAATATTTAGCCACCTGAAAGAATTTCCTGCAAATCCAGGTTCCAGAAAGCAATTTCTCCATTCCAGCAAATTCTCAGTTATGCAGTGTTAGTAAGGTTTACCAGCTTATTTACCTACATGCAAATGAAGTTCCTCTAAACTAATGAGCTAAATTTCTATGTAAGCTTTCTTATCTACTGAATGATATTAATAAGTGGGCAGGAAAAACCACATGTTTGTTAAGATAAGAGGTTAGTATCCTAAATATAGTAGGAAAGTAAACGATTCAATAGAAAACAAGTCAATTAAAAACAGGCAAACCTAAATACATTTTTCCAAAGAAGACATACAGATGACTAACACATGTGCACAAAAAGGTATTCAGTATTATTAATCATCAGCAAAATGCAAATAAAAACCACAGTGAGATATCGCTTCATATTTGTTAGGATGGTGATTATCAAAAAGACAAAAGATAACATGTAGGAAATCATCAGCAAAATGCAAATAAAAACCACAGTGAGATATCGCTTCATATTTGTTAGGATGGTTATTATCAAAAAGACAAAAGATAACCTGTAGGAAAGGAACTCTTGTATACTACTGGTGGGAATGTAAGCGGTGCAGCCATTATGGAAAACTATGGAAATTCCTCAAGATATTAAAGTAGAACTATCACAATACAAAAATACCTCTTGTGGGTATATACTCAAAGGAAGTGAAATCCACATCTTGAAGACACATTTGTGTTCCTGTATTCGTTGTAGCATTACTTATAATAGCCAAGATATAGAAACAACCTAAGCGTCTGTTGATGGATGAAGATGGAAGAAATGATTATATATATACATTTACATATATCCGCACGCATATATATCTATACATACACACGAATGTACGTAGATGAATATTTGTATGTGTGTGTCTATAACATACATACATCTATACAGATATGTGTGCAGTAGACTTACGAAGGAAGCAGATTCTGCCATTTGCAACAATATGGATGAAATGAGAGGACATTACATGAAATAAGTCAGATCCAGAACGGAAAACAATGGCATGACTTCACTTACTATGAGGAATCTAAAATGCACAATGCACAGAAGCACAAAGTAGAATAAGGGGCGGGGGTTGCGGAAAAGGGGAAATGTTGGCCAAAGTAAGCAGCGCGGCTGCTGCGTAGGTTTACTGAGACTAGAGATCTGATGTCCACCATGGTGACTGCAGTTAACACTGCACTGGAAGCTGGAAACCTGCCAGAAGAAAAGATGCCCGGTACCCTCACCACCCCCCCAACACACACACACACACACACACACACACACACACACACACACACACACACAGATGATAACTGTGCGAGGACATATGTTAATTAGCTTGATTGCAGTAATCATTTCACTTTGTACATACATGTCAAATCATTGTTTCATAACTGAAATATATTTGTTTTTAGTTAAAAAATGGACTGAAAACAGAATTTCTACATTCATGACAGATGCTAATGTTCAGAATTCAATAAATGCCTGTGTGAAGCAGGAATTTCTGGGAATCCGTAACAATACTCCACAATTTTTATAATATTTATGAGTTTAAAAGTAATCAGTGACCATAATAAGAGTGAAACATTTTTCCATGGCAGTGTTCTGCAAAAGCTTTCTATTCCGCAAAGTCCATCCCACATAATGAATGCCTGTTTACATTGACTGAAATATTATGGAAAGATGATATAGTTCAATAATATGTAAAAATGTTTACCTGATATAAACATGTGAAGGCAGAAAATACTGACAGGGACTGTTAGCACTAAATACTTGCCCAACGAAAGTCATGTAAAAATCTGAAGGATACCCACAAGCATCTCACATCTGAAAGTTGTCACTCTCACATACAGAAGTTAAAGCACACTCAGCGTTAATGGCCCTGTCTGTTGGCTTGGACCTTGGTTTCAGGACAGATGCAGAGACATTTATTTTGTGGTGATGTTGGTGGAATTGTTGAGAGTGCATCGGAAAGCATCTTCGAGTTTGATGTCAGAGTTTATCTTGCCTCATCTAAACTCATTTTCCTTTTGAAGGATAAAGTATTTTGTTTGCTTTACCTGATTTTGTTTTACTATTGAAATAGATAATGCTTCTGCTCGTTCAGATTTTAGCTCAATTTATAATTTCATACTGAAGCATATCTCATTCTCTGCACTTGTTTCTGGTAACATATAAGAAGCTATACTATATAGAGACTATTCAAACACTGTGAAACACCAGTAAACGTTATTAGGTAGAATCTGAATCACATGGACAGCCTAGTAAATTTAACAGCATTACAGAGTCACAAGGTGGCATTACCAATGAAAGGATGTTTGCTTCCCAGGCTTATTTCCTAGGATATCACTCACAGGACTTGTATAATGTGTTCTGTGTGCTCACACTTGGTCCTATTTATTTTATTTGCAAGGATGACTCCCACGAGCAGCGACGGGTGCCAAGAACACACGCACCAGAACACAGCAGGGAACGATGAGCAAGACTGCTGACAACTGTGACCGCTCCCCTCCTGCATGTTCCTGTCCCCAGGAACGTCATGGACGCCACTTGTCCCTTTTCCTGCTCTTGCTTTTAACTTGGTGTCAGTGGCCTCCCTAGACCAGTGCCGTCTGGGGCTTGTCAAACATGAATTCTTACAGGAAAATTTTCCTGACTTTTTGGCTGATTTACTTTGGGATTCAAAAAAATACAAATTTTCCAAGAAATTCTGTGAAGAAATTCCTGTGTGAAAACACTAGTAAGACAACGGGGCTTCAATAATGCAGTTTTTAAAAATATCTTTCTGCCAGTTCTACTGAATACTCACTACTCCTTGACTTACATGCATTTTGGTAAAAAAGGCTGATAAAGCTGTTAACACCCACTGTCTAATGCAGACACCAAAGAAAGAAAGAAAAAGGTTTTCCCTCTGGTAGCCACCAATCTGTTCTCTTTTTCTAGGAATTTCTTTTCTTAAGGTGAGATCCTACAGTATTTGTCTTTCTCTGACTCATCTGCGTTAGCATAATACCCTCAGGTCCATCCATGTTGTCACAAATGGCAGGATTTCAAACAGTTGACTATTTCTACAGAGGTGGTTAGATCCCACGGTTCATCTTGAGAATCTAATTTGAGCCTAAAGTGAGGCCACCCCTGGGAAGTGGACACATGAAGGTGTGCCCAGAGGCCCGGTGGGGTGGGCTGGCTGGAGGCCAATATTGTCTTTCTGTCTCACTGTTATGCACATTTTTTATTGTGCTTAATAGCATTTACCATTTGTACCATTTTTAAGTGTACAGTTGACATTATAGCACAATCATCACTACTATTCACCCCCAGAACTTTTCGCCACCCCAAAATGAGATCCTGTCCCCAGTAAAACACTTCCCTTCCCTGTCCCCTCCCTCGGGCCCGGCCACCCACTATCCTGCCTTCCCGCCCTAGGCAGCTGACGATTCCAGGTCTCTCGTGCAAGTGGATCACACAATATTTGCTCTTTCGTGTCTGATTCATCTCACTTAACACAGTGTCTTCGAGGTTCATCAACGTTGTACCATGTGGCCATTTTTTCAAGGGTTCGAATATACTCTTGGAAAGGAGCACTTCCTAAAGGCAGGTGGGCACAACGGGTCCTGAGGACAACGTCTGGTGTCCAGCGCTGAGCACGTCTGAGAACAGCGGGACCTGCTCCGACAGTGAAGTCCCCTAACTCAGCGTCTCTGAGCTCTGTGCCCACAGAGAAAAGGGGCAAAAGCAAAAACACCCGGGGACGCCTTAACTGTAAATTCTGAGCCATAGTTAGTTCTCTAACACTGTAGGATTGGTGGCATTTTAGGAGCAGCAGCAGACAGAACACATGGACGCTCACGCTCTCAGTGGGCCCCTTCGGTGGGGCGACACGAGCATCAGTGGACTTGTGAGCAGCATGGGCTGGGTAGCAGATATTCCTCCTGGCTCAGGAGAGCATGAAAATGGTAGCTACATCACTGGAATTGCTAGAGTCCTTCGTTAGCATGTATGAGACATCTTCAGGAAATTTCTAGAAATTGCTGAGGCGGCTTTCAGAAGCATTAGAAACTTTATAGTAGCGTGAGTAGAAGAGGCAAGAAATAGAGGCAAGGCCACCTCGAGGCTGACAGAGCTTGAGAAAACAGGTGTCACCATCGCAATGTGTGACTAAGAAGTGGAAAAGAGGCGCGCCCTGGTGGAGCAGCGGTTAGGTCCACTGCCTCCGAAGGATGTAGGTCACATGCCACATACCCCAGGATCTAGTTTCAAGTCCTGGGTCCTGGGGGAAAAAACCAATACGAAAAACTAAATGAAAAATAAATGTTTCTTTCTTCTCTTTCTTCTGCCAGCTTACCTGCTATTGCCTTCCTTCCTCCTGAACCTTTCCTTCAAAGGAAAGAAAAAAGAAGAAATGGAAAAGATGGAAAGGACGTGTTATACATGACTATGACCCTTGGTGCACAGGGCTCTCTCTCCCTGCTCTTTTCTACCCGGAGACTTTAATCGATGATTTTATTAGGTTGATTGCCAGGGATGTTATACACAGTCTGAGCTGGATAAAGGGGAACTGTTTTCAGGGATGACAGTGTGACTGTCTCAGACGAGGCAATGAGTTGAGAAGTCATGTCGAAATCTTGTTTATAGTTTAATTTCCTTAAGCAGCTTCTTAAAAGGCATTCAGCCCCATTAACCCTTCAGGCTCCATCATCTCGAATAGCAAAATGACCTACAGAGAGGACACACTGTAAGTCAGGGGTTAATGGTAGATGATTCAAGCCATGTATTCCTACTAGTGTAGATAAACACAGAGATCGAAGTACTCGGCAAATATCTCACCACTGCATGCAGAGCCCACACATGTACTAAGGCACGAACAAGAAAAGCAGTGACACCCCACGGGGCAGGAGATGGCTGCTTTTAGTTCTGGCGGCAGTGAGGGAAGAGCACGGGGTGGTGAGGGAGGGCTTCATAGTAGGAGACGGCGCAATCACAGGGAGAAATGGTTGTACGAGACGGGGAGTCTTTCAGGCTACACTTGGAATGAAAGGCTCCCACACCATCTGAGGACATTTGGAGGTGGTGCAGCGTGAGGGCTGGGAACAGAGTCCTCTGGCATTGGAGCAGAATTACCGCCACAGCATTTCCCGCATTTCTTGGTTTTGTGAAAGGCAAACAGAGACAGAAATCGCTAGAGCAATAAACGTGCTTAGTGTGAAGCACAAAGTAGAGTGAATTGTGAGCAGCATCAGACAGCGACTGGGAACGATGTTGAAACCCGATGGCAAGCACCACTGTGGAGCTGCAGGGAAGGAGGACACGGTACCCGTCTGCTGACCACGCACGGAGTGGGCGGTCAGCCTGGGTGCCTTCAGTTTCCTCCTGTCTCCGGGCTTCTGCCCCTGAGAACTGCACTGCTGTGCACCCTGCACACGTGTTTCCTGGCGCAGGTGGGCACACATTTCTACGCTGATGCCAAACTGCTTCTGAAAGCGACCGAGACAACACACTGACCAGACACAATGCAGGAATCCTGAGTTGCAGGGTAAATGGAAAAGACATATTTGGGATAAATGAGGCCATTTCAATATGGGATGAATATTTAGTGATACCAAGGAATTCATAATCTTTACAAAGTGAATGGCACTGGAGTTGTGGATGGAAATGTCCTCTCTCTTTCTGAAAGGTACAGGTGAGAAGGCAGGAGGAGAGGGAAGGAAGAAGCACTTTTATTTTTGTTTAGTTGTTCACAATGCTTGTTTCCCCTGGACCTGGGACTTAAACCCAGGGGTATGTGGTCTGTGCTCCTTTGGAGGCAATGGACCTAACTTCCACTCCACCAGGGTGCGCCTCCTCATTCTTTCTTAAGAGTATTTAGGAGTTGGTGCACCCTGGTGGTTTAGACATTAGGTGTGTGGCTCTGGTGTATTCCATGTAAAGCCCAGGGACCCGAGTTTGTGACCTGGGGCTGGGGATGGTGAGTGGCAAACAAAATGACCACATAAATGCTGCTTCTGTTCTCTTTCTGCCTGCCTGCTTCCTTCTTC